>JAJHUR010072544.1:30689-56320 GCA_027495735.1 Lutjanus campechanus | reverse complement strand
GCCAAAGAAAAAAAAAAAAAAAGAAAAAGACTGATTGAGAACAAAGCAGAGACAGCTGAACCCATCATCTTTTATTCATTACATAAATGACATTTTAACAAGAGAAAATTCCTCATTATTGCTTCATTATACTGTATTAGATCTCTGTCTAGCAGATTGATAGAGTGATAGTGCTTTTATGAATATCAATATGTTTAGACAGGGGGCTTGTGAAGACCTCAGCCAAGGTCAAAGCTATATGTTATGACAACACCAACCATGATAACACAGTAAGGTCAATAGATAGTGGAAGACCGGAGATATGAGTCGAAAATCATTTTGATCGAAAATCATTGGGATTGTTGTAAAAATCACTGGGTTGTTGTTATGTCTGCATATTTTATCAGCCAATGACCATTACAACATTATGATACATAAAATAAAACTACAGAAGTTTTTGATGTGCCATTAGTCTAGCTCTTTGATACACGACATGGGTCAAAAGACTACCTGACTGAGTTTCTATGTTCTGTCTTTGCAATAAATTAATTTAATCATTCACTATTCCTGGTATTACTTAATTAACTTGTAAATCTTTATTTCCATGTTTCCTGTCCTTTAAAAAATAATCACAGCTAATACACAGCATGGGTCAAAGATGACACGTACCCGAGTGTTTCCTTGATATATCCTTAAAATAAATGTATTTTATCATGTATTCAAGGTTAAGTATTAAATAGCTTGTTTTTTATCACCACAAATCATTCATTTTACGGCAGATTAGCACCAAAGAGTAAGTAGCCAACAATGTCATTAGCACCCAGGATGGAAGAGCAATGTGTTTACTTGCACCTGTGTGGCAGAGACAAACTATGTTTTCCAAAACCTAACCAACTATTATTGGTACCTACAATTTAACAAAGTAGTTACATCGCCCAAACACTGAACCCCTGCCTCCCCCTGGAGAAGAGGGCAGAGTTGGGCACCTGGAGGCCTGCAGAGGTTGACCAGGGTGGATCACGCCCACTTTCACCAGACTAGGACCCCACCTCCGAGAACGCACCCAAGACGTCAAGTCCATCAGCTCTCGGTGCAGGGTGAGCAGGTCCACAGGGAGGCTAAAACATGGAGGCGTCCAGCTAGGCGGGGCAGCAAAGTAAAGCAGCAAACTGAGAATTGTCCTTCCACAGATTCACCAACAGAAATGTGGTTACAACTCATCTTCTGGGCGTTCTGCCAGGGCAGTAACCAACCAGAGATATCGTTGCACTAACTGAGAACAGTTATGCACAGTTCACTACAGTTACACTACAAATATAGATACTACAGATACACTACAGTTTAATATCAGTGTTGTCAGTTGTAGTGTTGTTGCAGTGATCTGTATGTTTTGTATAAGAAAGTAACAAATACACATATTCCATATGTTAAATGTAGTATTGTATGGTCACTGCTAATTTTTTATTATTTTAACAAAAAGATCCTTATAATATCTGTATTTCTTTTACACTTGCATACATGGGTTATTTCTGACCCAAGTGTGTAAACTTGATTTTGTAATATAAAAACTATTTTTGTTCATAAAGTAAGAAAGGAAAGATGAAAAGAATGATTTGTGGTAATCAAAAACAAGATATTTAATGAATTCTTTGAATATTTAATGATTAAATAAATTGATTTCAAAAGATATAGCAAAGAAAAATACATTCAGAATACTTTGATAATTTAAAATCAAAAATATGGGTAACTGTATTCCATCACTATAATTAAAGTATAAATTGGTGTCGTTCTGAATACAGTTACTGTCTTTAAAATTGCTTACTTGATTTCCTTTTGTTTTATTTGCTCTAAAATTCATATGAAGCACGCATTTCCCATAAATAGATTTTAAAAAAGTGCAACAATTTGTACGCGTGTCATGCACCTGCTACACACCACACATAAGGACACACACAGCCAGGATGCTATCAGGAATTTGTTTCTGGCATGGAAATATAAAGAAATATAAACCAAGTGTTCACTACATTTAGAGTGACTCAGACAAATGGGCTAAATAAAAGGATTTTTTCCAAAGAATCCAAAGTATTTAACTGAGTAATCTGATGAAATACTTTACAAATTACATTTCAGGGCATATATTCAGTAATCTGTAGTGAAATATATTTTAAAAGTAACCTTCCCAACCCTGTCCATGCATGAAATACCATAAAAATCAACGAGGGTCATTTTTGATCCATGTTGTGCATTATAAGGGGTTTGGATAGTTTGTGCAGCAAAGGGCTGGACAGAAAGTGGTGTGTATCAGACAAACTAACACTACACTCTTTAGGGCACCAGAAGTACCTTCAGTGCAGTATGCCTGTTCTCTGATTATACAAAAACACCCAGAATAATTATTTGTTACAGTACCGTTTTCTATGACAATACATCTAATTTTCTTTTAAATGGCCCAAAGCTTTATTCTTTATATTCACATTTTCTTTTTGCAGTCGCTGAAAAATGTACATGTCAATCAAAGTGAGGCGAGTGCTCCCTGACAAGTGAGAATAGTTTATTCAAATTGGTCTGGTGACCGAGAGCAGCGTACAGTAAATGTCTGAATACCCAATGAGGTATTTATGAAAAACGCGGCTACGTTGTCCTCCATTCTAAAGAAGCATTACACTCGCTCGAGAAGGAAAGTGGAAATGTTGACCTTTATGCTCTGGAGTATACGCGCACTTATACAATCGCGCACACACGTATGTGCACGTGCGCACACATCCAAAAAAGAAAAAAGAAACACAGACACAACACAGCGCAGTTTTTCTCCTCTCTCACATATCCCACCTCAACTCGGGGGATGTTATCTCAAATAATTACCGGTGGCCTCTCCCTGTCCCTGGTGGCTGCTGCTTGTGAGCGAGCAGAGACAACAGTAGGTCACAGTGGAGGGTCTGCTCCAGGAGGAAGCGAGAGTGTTAGCAGAGACGGTGGTGGTGGTGGTGATAGGGGTGTGGAAGATCTGAGACTGGCCTCCTATGGCCCTGGCAACAGCTCTTAATTAACCACCCAGGTATTCCTGAGCCTCACGGCCCACTGCCCGGCTGGCCATATGGCTGGAGCTGCGCCATCGCCATAATTGCCAGGGGAAACACTGCATCAAAAAGAGCTCAGCCAACATAAAGCTTGTGTAAATTATTTTTAATGGTTCCCTTCTGGCAGGAGCACGTGTTTGTCATCTCAAAAAGAGCGGCCGAGCGATTTATTCGCCCTTGACCCCTCTTTTCCCCGCACTTGCTCCCTGCTTGACGGTGTGACCTGTCTACCTGATTCTAAGCTGGTGTCACACCCACACACACATACACACACACATCCAGAGCCATTAGCACTGTTAGGAAGCAACCCCTCTCACCACTGTTCGAGTGAGTGGTTATAATGCACGGACAAAAAGGCATTTCTCTTTGTGCCGACAGCCACTTCAGAATGACTCATTGATGTTGTATTTAATTATTGGTCACTACATTGCCTTAAATCTAACACATTAAATTCTAACATACAGGCTAAATATGCCCTCTTTTATAAATGTAATATTAAAGAACAGATGGTGCAAAACATGATTAATTAATTACTTTAAAAAGTGCACTGCGTGTATTTCATATTTCATTGAAAGCCAGTTGCAGTCCCTTCATCAAGACCTCACCTCATATGCTCCCGAAACTGGCAGCCATCTTGACTTTGCCATTACAGGGAAGGGGAAGAAAAGGAACTAGAGATTATGATTTGGCCTTCGGTTTGTAATTACCTAATCTGTTATTCTAATGGCCGCTTCATCGTTTCATGAACAAGCATCTCTAAAAGGATGAAAATTGTGGTGAAATTGGTTCCATGCCTGTCCTTTCTTCTGTCCTTCGCCCACTTTCACTCCCTCCCGCTCCTTCTGTCTCTTTCTCTTTCAGTTTGGGTTGCTAATCGTCCCAGGAGGGGTCCAGGAGGGATAAAGTAGCAGCTCATTGCACTTTTCCGCTTGTGTTATTTTTGACCATCGTTTCTTGTACAAGGATGTTGTTGTGAAGAAGGGGAGAGGGGGTGAGACAGTGTTCAGTGGCCTCTGAGGTGGGTTAAGACTGCTGGCTTTCCCCTGTCTGGTGGCTACTCACAATATGTCAGGAACACAGAACATTTCCATGCCCCTGCTCCCCCTCCGTAAGTCTCACGCCAGGCCATTGGTGAGCTGTTTTTTTAAGGAAGTGGCTAGCAATCTGGTCAGAGCGACCTCACATCTGCCCTGCTAATGAGAAGGCTGGCCTCCTCCCAATTTCGCCTCCCTAAACACTGTCCTTACCCACACAGGTCACGTCCTCCAAGGAGCAGAAATAACACAATACAATACACACACATACACCAAGGCACGTACACAGACATGAATACACGTGCACGCAAATACGCTGACATGCACGTACACAAAATATTAGAAAAATATATTCATGCACAAACACACTGCTGCACGGAGTACACAGATTATAGCCACCTATAATTATATGCAGATACAGAAAGTGCATATATATGCTTGTACATACATACATACGTATATAAACATAAACACATAGATACACATGCATGCGTACTGTGAGAATATGTGAGTATGAGCGTGATTATATATGTATGTGTGTAATTCAGGAGAATCATGGAGAATAACAATCCACTGAAATTATGAGCTAACCTATTACCAGAATTTTCTATCAAATGAAAAACAATTTCTCCAAAATTATTGTGGTGGTATACAGTAGGTCATCATGTAGTAAGTAAAAAATCCATCAATAATGTACTGTAATATTCATGTCTTTTGAAAAAATATGTATATGTTATCTCTTAATAAGTGTGTGTGAGGAGGGAGCCTTTAGGCTATGGTAATTACGGTAGTAGCAACACAACTGAATTCAAAAGGAGGTTTCGCAAACAGTGGCTCACTTGACCACAGTAACCAACTCCTGTACTTGCAATAAACAATGCTCGTATATTGCAACTTATCATAGCTGATTCAGAGGTCCTTCATTGTAAGTCCTCAGATGAATTACATAACTTTGTCTTAGAGATTGTCTGAAGGGGTCAATCTCCCGAAGGATTTGGCTTCCCCGCCTGCACTTAGCATGTAAATCATGTGACCTCAAACTACCAAAAATGTATCTTTAACCAGCATTCAGTGTATCCTGTAAAAGTAACAGTCATTAGTTGGTCACTGGACAATGTGCCTAAACAGATCCTGTGGCCAATACCAAGAAAATTAGCTGGGCCAGTTCAATCCCAGACTCAACATTACTCAATCCCAGAATCCCAGAATTTGTACAGATGTGATATATGTGATATACTGATGGCAACCTGTATCATTCTCTGTGCACTTGATGTAACTTAATAACTTTAAAAAGTCTCTAATGCCATTTAAGAGATGGACTTGGAAGTAATCTGTCTGCATCATAAGTCATCACTGTAGTGCCCTGTTATGGCAGCAACGTCCGGTTAAAGTATGGTGCCCTCCACATACATACAAGGACATACTCAGCCACCTACATCTGTGAAAGCACACTTATGCACACACACATATATATTTTCAAGCACTAACATGAATGCATTCTGATGCACAAACACACACACAACAAATTTTTACTCTTGTATACCATCATACTCATACACATGTATTCTTACATGATGTCTGGACATGCATGCCTATAATTATGTATATACATGTGTATGTATATGCATGAAAGTGTACATGCATGGTGTATAAATGTATGTGCAAGTGAAGTATTTAATTTTGGTCTAGGCAGGTTTCCATACGAAGACATCAGCTTGCATTGAAATGTGTGTGAGGACAAATGCATACAGTAAACTTAAAAATAACACAAGGGCAAGACACTTTATTGTTGAAATACTGAGTCAGACTCTTATACAGTATATGTAATGCATTGCTTTCCCCCTATCTTCACTATTACAAATACATGCCTTACTGTAACATTTATGTAAACAGCCTCAGTGAAGGCCTAAATGTCCTCACTTTCAATGTCTGAATTGGTCCTCACAAACATAGAACTACACACACACACACGCACAGTAATATACTCTGCTGAACTGTCTTATTCAAATACAGACCATAAACCTCAGAAAAAAACACTCACAAACAAACACACAGGACTCAGCTACTCCTTAGTCCAAACTCCAACTTAATGACTTGGTTGACGCTTAGTACCGCACACAGTGCAGTTGAGTGGAAATGAAAGCATAATTGCCACCATAGATCCAACACATACTGAAAATAATACAAGCATGCATTCATGCATTTAACCACACCATCAGCCCACTCTCTTGACGACATCAGAGTCATTACCAGAATATATTTTTATGGTGTTTTCTAAAAGCCATCAGAGATGAATCACGCTATCAGGCCAGCGTCGCCAAACAGACCCTGCGTATTAACTTGATGCAAAGCCAGTTTAATGTACCTGAATTCTGAAATAGCTCCAAATCGCCTGATTGGCGGTTATTGCACCTTAGGCCAATGAGAGGGCGACAGAGGCGGCCCATTCACAGCTTTAATGAGCCCCACACAGTGAGACATGGAATGAGATATCCCCAGTACAGACTAATCTAAAATGCCCTAAAACAGCAGGTCCATAAATTAAGCAAAAGACACACATGCCTGAAACAGCAAACGCTTTGTAAAGCAACCTTTTGTGCTGTCACTTTGACTTGCACTTACTGAGTGTGTCTGGGCCTGCCTCACTGACTGTCTGCTCGCCAGCGCTTGAGCAATTTTGCAATGTTCTAACCTTAAGATACCAACTTCAATAAATGTTCAGCCTCCTCTCTTCTCAGGCTACAAAGCAAAAAAATTGTCGATAACACAGGGAGGTTTGTACCAAGTTTCCTCCTATATGCCCCCAGTACAACCTCACCCTTCTCACCCCGGCCCCTTTAAACTCATCTCACATGACCTTTCTTGATGGAGGGTGTGGGGCTGGGGGAACTGGGAAATCACAGCACAAAAGAAATTAGGCTTTTCTCCCTTCAAACTTGGATTTCATAATTTTACAGTACTGGAAAAGACAGCAAAACAATGAAAGTACAGAGAGATAGAGCGAGATAATGAGAAAAACATGTACACACATCGCACTTATTTTCACAGCACCTGAAGCCCAGTTCAGCATAATTTTTTCCCACCACAATGAAGCACTGGGTGTGAAAATGTGTGTCCGTCTATGTTAGCCATTTGATGGACCGTCAACTAACACCCTGCATGGGCCCAGTTTTGGGGCATGTGGGGGCATGTGGAGTTTGGGAAGCAACTGACAGAAGTAAAGGTTCATATTCCTGTTGTTGCTAATACGTCTTGTCTGTGAAATCAGAGACTAGTCTGTTGTGACAGTCTAGATTTGTCATTGTTTATTGTTTACAATACTGGTTTTAAAATCAATTTTAAAAATGGGAAGCACTATGTTTAATTGTACATGTGGCATAAAGTTAACCTTTACCTTAAACATCTGGTTTTGGTGTCAGTCCCTCAGAAACTAGGCTCAAAAATTTGCACTAATGTTCAACAAGTATACAGTAGAGTAAAGCACAACAGCCCGCAGTAGCCTCAAAGCACCAGAAGGCTGTGAAACATTGAGACAGGTCAAGGTTGTGTTTAGAGTCAAGGGCTTCGCGGCTCTCACAGATGCTCCAAGTCTTAGTTTATGCGGTAGGTTTATTGTGAGTGAGTATACCAAAATTACATTACATCATTTAATCACAAGTGTTGCAATAACTTAAGTATAACTACAAAGTGACAAAGAATGCAGAGGAAGATAGATATGCAAAACCAGTCAGGTTGAAACATCCCTCAAGCTGAACACAGTGAGACAGAGGCCTCATTCTGAGGTCAGAGAGGTGACTGTGTGGTGGTGGTAATACTAGGCCGTGTGTTTTCATCTTCAGCCTTACCGACATTCACACAGCGTCCCCGCCCCTCCTCGGAGACAGCATCAATTAAAACTTACTGTCAAAACTCCAGTTCATTGTCTCACACTAGCCACTTAATGCATCTTGGACAAATGAGTGGATATTGTGACCTGAGAGAAAACAATTTTCTTTTCAAACTGCTTCTTAAAACACAATAGCTTGGAAAGTGGAGCAAAGACGTGGAATTATGTAAAAGACACAGCGGTTTAGTGATGGAACTAAGCAAACAACAGGACACTGGTGATATATTTTTTTCCAAACTTTGTTTTGTCAAAGAGTTTCCAGCTTGTAAGGTTTATGGCTTATACACTAGAGCAGTGGGTGCATTAAATCTGAGGAGAGGCAAAGGGAGGAACAGTACCCACATTAGGCCAACTGTGGGATAACTACACACACATGCACATACACAGTTACTGGGGGAGCCATGACACTCTTTTGATTGCTAATTAGTACTTGAATCGACTGGTTCTCAGTAGAACAACTTGAGGATTTCAAGCATGAACAAAATGTCAACGGCTCTAATGGCCTTTTTCCTCTGGTCTTCCCTGCTGCCTGTTTCTCTCCATCCTTCCTTCCATCGCTGACACCAATGGTGAGGGTGAAGCCCCCTCCCAAAGTTGAGGATGCGTTGTCCAGCACCTCCCTTTGTATGTCAGATGTAAGGTTTGTGCCATGCCAACTGGAGACGGCACAGAATGACAGATTTGGTCAAGTGTAAAGTATAACTTGCGTGTCCCACCTGCAATGTTTCATAAACATTTCAAGCAGCGGACCATTTTGCCTGTCTAATTATGTTTGCTTGCTCAGATTTTGTTGATTTGGCCCTCTTGTGTTTTTGTGCTTCTACCATCACAAGCACTGGCAGCCATAAGCTCTGGCAGACGTGCCGCATTCATAATGCTATGCCGCCATGCCCGTAAAAAATGAAGCACTAAAAATCCCGATTTATTCTTTAGTCTGCCTTTACCTGTGAGTAAAATCAGGTATCATGTCAGAATTAGGCTACATGCAAACTACTGCTGGTGTAAACAGGAAGCAGTCAGATCCCAGGATAACAGACCAAAAATGATGAGACAGGGAAACACGACTCCTCTTCACACAGTCCTCCCGGATAATGCCACTGTTATTAGATCATGGACAATGATATTGTGTTTTTTTGTCTTTCTGTTCCATCATTGTATTTTCATTGTCCAATGTCTGTATTTTCAATATCTGCTCTGCTTCAAATATGCACCAATCAGCACAGAGCAAACAGCGGGCTAGAAGTCAGATGCAGAAAAAAAAGAGAATCTGGTCACTTTTCAAAATAAAAGACCCCATGCAGACTTAATCATAAAAAAAAGACAAAATTGAAAAGGGCCCGGCAGCGTTTCCAAACATCTCCATTTTAATTGTCCTAAAACGCTGGGGTAGTGTGGACATTAGGTAGAAACACAACAAAACTGCATTTTAAAACAAAAATGTGTGTTGTGTCAATGTAGCCTTAGCTAGTGAACACAGTATGAGATGTGAATGCGTTCAGCACGCGCGTGCGTGTCTGGGCGAGTGTGTGTATGAAAGAGAGCAGGAAGGAGTAGCAGCCTATCAGCTTCATTTTTACATGCAGCCTGGCCTAATTAAGAAATATGGAAAAGGTTCAAGAGCTGTGAAGAGTAGTCTATTGACCTTCTCATCACTATACAAGAGAGGGAGATGAAGACAGGCCGGCGATGGTGACCAACTCTGTCAAGGGAAGGAGGGACATTTATAACGAGAACAATCAAGTGGCACCAGGAGCAGACGGCGAAGAGATCTTCCTAATAATTGGTTCCATTAAAGCCCTTTTAAAGTGCAACTCTCTCTCAGATAAGCCAAGGCACTGTCCGCTTGCTCATCTCCTTGTCATGGTAATTTAGCCAGGCTAAATGATGCTTGCAGAAGCTTCACAGGCCTCTATTCTTGGACCAGACAAAAGAAATATCATCTCACCCATAGGTTTGTGTAATCTGGAATTAGGCACCATTTAGAGCGACACAGGCGGAGTGGTTTGTATGGCTGAGGGCCATTGCTGCTGTAAATTAAGATTGAAGAGGAAGAGATGGGGAATAGAGAGAGAAAGAGATGGTAATATTTGACAAATGCTTTATCAGAATGTGCTCATCGCAGCTCTCAATACTTCAGGCAAGACAGGAGCACCACTTGAGTGAAGAAATATTATGTATGGTAAGGTGTTTTGCAGATTGTCTTGGGGTTTTTTTTCTAACATTTTCATACATTTTGCATTTAATTAGTCATTGATCAGTCTTGATACCACAGATGCAGTGTGGTCCTGGATTGCAGATGGTTTGCTTTGGTTGAGCTGCAGGGTGGTAACAGTAGCGGCACCAATATCTACACACATTCACATTGACAGTAGCTCTATGGTATCATGTATGATGCTTGTACAGCCAGAAAGAACAAGAAGAGGAAGAATGGGACAATTTGTTTTTGTTTACCTTTTTTAAATGATCATTTTCTGCTGTCTAGTGTTGATTTTAAGTTGATGACTAGTGAAGATAGTAATGATTAGCTGAAATTTAGGGCAACAAATGGCAAACTCCACTTAGTGTTATGGTCTGTTCATTATTTGCTGATCTATATTCATATAACCATAGTTCAATAGAACAAATCACAATGTTTGTTTACAGGAGAAAACACTGTGTACATGTGTCATGTACAGCACATACATTACAATGACAGCAACATTTTAATGATGTTAATTCAAAGTGTATCTTATTCATCTAAAATGCATAGTTAATGCTTTAAGTAATGTTAGATTGGAGACCTATTTTACTTGTGCACATACATAAAGAAAATGAGCTCAAAATTGGCAGTTAGTCTGACTGTCCAGTGAGACGTGTGAGATGATGCTGTGGGGTTGATTTGATTTTTCAAAGATGCTAGCGAAGCAACACAACACATTAAATAAGCACAACAGGAACTTCAGATAGGTCAGATAACTGCATTTAACTTTATATCTTTCAATGTTACACTCACGGCTGAAAATGACAACAGGGATTTGTTTTATTGTCACATCAGATTCAGTAGTATTGATTATTGCGGCTGCCTTGTTTAATTCAACGTTTTAGCACTTAGATGTTGCCTAATGTGCTCCAGATTCTGCAGTTTTGCTCTCCTGAGTCGTTTGAATCTAAACTGAAAAAGAAACTTTAATGTAATTACAGTGTAATGCCAGTAAAGCAGTCAAGCTACAGATTAAAAAGTCATTTTTTACCATCTGTCATCTACAACTGCTTGTGTGCTGCATGAAGGCCTTCCCTTTCAGCTAGTTAAACCCCTGCAGCCATTTGAAGGCAGCAGGGCAGGGTGTGTGCAGTCAGTAATTTGAAGGAAATGCTTGAACAAGTGTAGTGCCACAACACACAATGACACATTGTGCGTATCTTGATTAACTTGCATAACGCCAAATAAAACAATTATGAATTTGTTCTTTTGCACATATCAAGCTGGTAAAACTTTGCAAGCATTGCAAACCATCAGCAGTTTAAGAGACCATGAGGACGACAAGATACACACAGCTTTCACACTTTTCAACACAATTGGTCAAAACTAGCGTTGCATTTTTAAAATACATTTTGCACTACTAGTGAGAACAGAGACAAGTATGAGGTGCTTGCAGCTTACAAAGCGTGCAGGACAACTGGTGATGCCCATGAAATTCATGCAAAACTCGAAAGGCTGTACCTAGAGACAGTGTTTGGTTTGTACTTTCTGGGCTTTACATGACAGTGCAACATGGGGACCGCCATGGAAAGGACCCGTGGAGGTATAAATGGTATAAACTAAGTTAACAAAGACACAACAATTATTGTTTTTAGGTGATTATATACAAATGAAAACATACTTGTGAATATTTCTGCTGCATTTTGGCAATAAATCCCTGTAATTCTCACACTCTGAACCTTTAAGATAGTCATTAAAAGGGATTTCTATAGCAAATCATCACTTTAAGCAGTCATGTAAACAAGTCCTTTACTCATAGCTTTGGCAATAGTATACAGTTATTGTGTGCAAACATAATCAAATCTAATTGAACAGAACTTTATCATTCACCTAACATAAACAAGATAAAAGCAACATATGCACTGCACCACTCTGAACAAGTAATGCTCATTTGGACCCTCTTTGACATTGTGAATATATCAGAGAATTTGCACTGGTCTGTGATTCTAATTGTGTTGTTAAAATAAGGCGCTGAGTCTTCAGCTGAGCAGCATTCCTCTCCAAATCAGTGTTTCAACACCACTATGTAGAGCAGCATTCCAAAAATCATGTGTGAAATTACAACAAATAACAGAAACAAAAAAGCTACCGCAGCTGCTTTGATTACTTTGTTTTTGACACTCCAGCTGTTCATCCAGAAAGTAACTGCGTTGATTTGTAAACGTGTTTAACCACGAAGATGACATGAAAAGGAATATGCCAACACACCAAAGCATTCCAAATACATCCTGGGGTCTAAAACTAATTTCCAAACAAGAAAAAAAAAAGCATCTGACATGTTTTGAAGGGACCATTTTTTCGCTCATAGACAACTGAGAGCTGTTTCAGCAGACAAACACTGGCATATTTTGACTGTAACTTCATACCAAAGCAAGAACTGATCACAACGACAACAAGAGAGTGGCCGTGTAAACATATCAACACAAAAGGAAGAAGGCAAAATCACCACGGGTTTGTGATGACGGGTGATCGATGCTTTGAAATGCAGCAGCGGGTATTGTCATATGCCAGAGAGCTCTGAGCTTTGCAAAACTAACTACTCACCGCCTCTGTGATATCTCTTTTGCTAACAGACTCATTTGGATAAATAAATGTGAATAAATATTGGCCTCAATAATGCTTGTTGTGTTTTTTTTTTTCTCCCTGTCTCATGTTGCCAGCAGCCATTATGAAAAATTTTGCTCTCTCTGCACTAAAAGCTGGGAAAATGAGCCGCTTTTAAATGTTGCACATTTAATATTTATCAGCTTTCTATTAGAATATATGCACACTCAAATCGTCGGCCTATGTGATCTATCGCTCTGCTAAATTATGGTGCCACACAGCGCAGAGGGGGAAAATTCATTACTGCTCAGGGCAATTTCCTCCCAAAACAAAAACATTTCATTCCGACGGAAAAGCCAAATTAATACTGGCTTTGCATGAAGCGGATTTTATTTGCCAAAGAACTGCTACTTTCTCGCTCACTTCATCCGCTGGATGAAGGATGTAAGTTGAGAGCTGGGTAAAATGAGTTTCATGCGTGCACACACACATCCAATTTCACTCACTCTTACAGAGGAATGCAGATTCCCCTCTTTGTCTTGCTCTCTCTCTCACACACACATACACACACACACAAACACACAGACACCATACCTCTGTACATATACAGTACATACACATGCAAGCATTTCATCCCACCTCACCAAAAGGCTCCTGTTTTCCGCACTGCCTTGCATTTCTGACATCAAAGGGGCCTCTAGTCTCACGGTTGACTCTGGATGAGCCTGTTTGACGTCACCACATTGTTGTGTCAAGTTTTCACATCAATGGTGTGTTTACCGCGTTTGATAAGCCTAACCAAGACACTTGAACAACCATGAGAGGACAATGATGAATAAGTAAAGAAAGATGCATTGATTCCCCGGTGAAAACAAGGAGGTTAGACGCCGCATGAACATTTAAACAATGTGCACGTATAGATGTTAGGACAGTAAAGTAAGCAGCTGTCTTGTCTGCTGGGACAAGTTTCACCACTGTTCTCTGATGTACTTTGTTTTTATTAAAGAACCTATATCTTTACATCACTCACTGGTTGTAACTATTATTGGTGGCCTTCCCTCCTTTTAGTATGTCTGTGTGTGCACGTGCTCGGACGCGTGCGTGTACGAGGCTTCGTTAATCTAAATGACTGTTTCACTGGCTGGACTGCTTTCTCATATAATGTCACCTGATTTATTCCCCTTCCTCATAATCAAGTATTTGTTTATGGTTCAAACATAAAAACAATCAGGATTATAATGCGTGATGGATAGCGTCACATGCTGCTATTTATTTGGCCATAAAGACTTGGTGGAAAGTCATCTAAAACGGCGGCGCGCTCCGGATGCCAGGAAGGTCAGGGACACGGGGGGCAGAAACATGCAAGGAGAGATGACAGCTGATTTGTTCAGTAGCTTTGAATAGCTGATGAACCTGTGAAGCCCAGAGTCCTGTTAAAATTTTAATAAACACGGTGGAGGCCTATTGACTGGAAGTGAAATATGCACATTGTTCCCGGTGCTGGCTGGCCCAGAATGGAGCAATCATGTTTGACAATGTGCAGTGCAAACCTTTCAATCAGAGTGAAGTCTTATTTTGCTGAATATTAAATACCGGCTCTATTCTGCATGTGTCAAGTGAATTTATAAAGCTAAGGAATATTATTGCCTCCAATTGACTTGCAACTCGCATCTCCATAAATATGATTCAATAATGCATCTTAATATAGTAAACTTATGGCTACAAAGAGTAGTGTGTACGTGTGTGCATGCATGTCAGTGTCTGCATAAATCCATAAATGTTGTCTACAACTACATTAAATAATATTTCTGTCCTCTTTACTACATATTCACTAAACCTGTATAAATATTCTCTACAAAGACAAGTTATTATTTACTTCACAGGACAACCAAATTGGACATGACGGTCGGCAGCAGAATAACAATAAGCCAACTTAAAATTTGCACTTTTTCTTCAATCATTGCTTTTTTATGGATCCGCACTTGTCTCCCGCAAACTGACAACCCTCATTTCTTGATTTGCCGTCTACCTCTTCAAAACCTCATGTAAATGTGCGTTGAGGAATTCTATTTTTATTTACTGCATTTGCGAACATAAAGGCTTTGTCACGTATAGCTGTGAAGACAACTCAATCAGAGGACAACAGAAAAACTGCTATGATTGATGATGTGAAGCAAACACAAAACAAGCAGTGGAAAAAAAGACAGATTTGTTGAGTGGTGTGATGATTTATTTGCTTAGCTGCCACAGCAAATAAAAATTAAATAAAGTCAAATACATGTCAATAATTGCCACGTAGAGAGCCACTTTGACAATACAATGTTCACTATAAAGACAACACTTATTATTACTGTAGTATAAGTAGTAATTATAGTAGTAGTAGTTATGGATGCACCCAAATCCGAATACATTATTCAGGAAAGCACAAATTCATTCCTTTTCATTCAACCTTTATTTAATCTTCAGTAACGTTAAGAGTACTAGTTTTTACCTGAAGTGCATTTTTACTAAGTACTTTTTAAAAAAAAATACTATAATATAATATTAATGAGAAGAATTAGAAGTAACATCAAAAAACATTAACGCAGCATCATTGCAGTTTAAGATTATTCCCTTCAAGCGAAAGCTATCTTTACTGTAAAGAGATAACAGAATCTTTCAAATGGTATATAACGTGACCTCTGGAAAAATCTGTCTTCTGTCTGAATACAGACACAATGACAGATAATTTAGTTGGTTGAACAGATATACAGATGCAGATAATGACATCTCTGTGCACCTCTAGTAGTAGTAATATTATATTTATGAGTCAAAGCTTATTAGTTTTGCGTGTAGTATCTGCTGTACCTAATGCTGCCAACCTTCTATTTATGGCAGCTTGCTAACATTAGCCACAGTCCTGTAATACAATAGAATGGGCAGTGTATTTCTTATTTTTCTAATCATGTTTTACACCAAAAATATAAAATCCCCCCTTTCTAATATTATTCCTTTTTTTTGCCATCTGAACCATGTATTTAAAGATATAACTAAGTACACAATGTCTTCACACTCTACCTCAAGTTGCTTTAGCGTCAACATTTTCCCTGAAGAATCAATGAGGCAGACACTATACGCATTTGCATACATACATATATTTAACCCCCCACTAATACCCAGACTCATATGCTAACATATACACACACACATGCACATACACACTACCAGACGCACACATTCGCAGACATATGTGTGCATGTATGTACACAAACAGTTTGAGACAGACCTAAACACAGCTTACTGAACCCCCCCACTCCATATGCCCCAGACATAATATTGCAAGTAGCCTTCAAAATGCAATGTTTGGGTCAGGCCGACTTGCACTTCTAAGTAATTTATAATACGCTTTACTCCAAGGTATTGCACAATCTCATTATCATTAGATTTTTGCATATTTAACAACAGTTTTTAATTAGAAGGTATTTTATTATTCATGTACATAATTTGAGGCGAGCTCAGGCTGCATGCTTTTCACGATGAAGATGGAAAGAGATGAGGTTGGGGAAAAAACACACAAACATGCAAAACAGACATTTTCTTTCTGAAATGGAAAATTTTGGTTTGTAGTCTTTAACTGGCAAGTGATTCCACACACCACTCTGGTAATGGCTCTTTTAATTTAGCTAATAGCTATCATGTTGTGTACCTTTATGCATTTGCTAAATTCTTTGCTCTGGGAGTTGTCTCCCGATGCTGGAGCTGTAAGTAGTCTGGTATGCTTTGGCTCTCGACGTAGTAGCATTTGCTGCGGCTATGCTCCTTGATGTATTATTAAAATTGGAAATGGACTCCAGGGACAGCATCTAGTTATGTGCTTTCATTTGCCGAATAAACCAAGCGTTGTTTTCATCTTTGCTCATGATTGTTAATGGCGCCGCTGATGAGAGGGGTGTGTGTGTTTTCTCCCACTCCCTTTATCAGCACAGGCCTGTTATTATGCAGGCCAAATAGCCAAGCTGCTGATTTTGTTTTAGGTTTTCAATTAGTCATTTGACTAAGCACATCTGTTACTGGCAGAGGCCCAGAGTATGGACGAGTCGCTGTCACCTGCTCGGGGGCCGGTGGAGCACAGTAGCAGCAGGGCTATCAGGGCCCCTTGGTGGCTACAACCACTTCAGAGCTCCTCAGGGGTGTGTCCTGGGTCCCCTCACATTTTACAGCCAAGTCTACAGAGGAAAGGTGCTTCCAGAAACACCCACCGCCTGTCTCTGCCCTTGTTCTTCTGCTCCGTTAAAGCCCCAGTCTGTTGAGACTTTAGCGTTTAAAGCCCCTTTTCCAACAGTAACTAATACAACCACCACTGCAGCGCTGGTTTGAGGTTTAGAGACCACATTCACAGCTCAACCCACAGTCTGTGTACGACTCTCTATATATTTTGTGTTTGCTTTTGATTGTGTCTTAATGATTTATGTATAGCAGTCTGCTTATTTTTTTTCTCCCCATGAGTACTAAAATTGATGAATACACAATGCGCCTTTCTTTGAAGGGCTGCGAGTGCAGAGCTGTTTAAATGTGGACCAATGCAAATAAACAGCCTACTTCCTGAGCTGTCCCTGCCGCAAGTGAAGATGTGCTATTTAACTCTGTTCCTTTTCATGCACGCTGGGATGTGCGCACACATTCTTCTAACATATTATATACTGTACATACATTCAGGTCCTTCCTTCTGCCACAATAAATATAATTAACATCACCACACACTCCTTTAACATTGAGCCAAAATAACAGAGTGGAAAGCGTCATTAAAAAGCAATATAATGTGTACTGCATGTTGTATGTTGACAGTAGATAAAATGGTTGATGATTTAACTTGAGGATTATCATTTCATATTGTGCCGCTAGTATTTGCACTATGGTAATTAGAGGCAGCAGAATAAAAGGCCTATTTATACATCCACAGTGTAATGGGCCTTTGTGAAACAACAGCAGGGTGAGATTTACTCTGTTGTGCGGAACAAAAGCACTACGTCACTTCAAAAGTCAGCAAAGCTCTGTTTCATTATGGTCAGCGATTTCCTGAAGGACTGAGGCCGTCCAATACCTCAATCACATTAAGTCCCAGCCTGTTTTGGGAAGCGAGACAGTAGTCGAGCCCCAATAGAGCTGCAGCCAATCTTTGATTGTCAGAGTTCAGGGAGGGTTCAGTCAGTAGCACCGTCGTCTCTGCCTGATCCAAGAGGGACTCCCAGGGGGCTTTAATAAAACATTTTGCTCATTGTGGAAAGTAATGACCAACAATGTAAACTTGTGACTCGACAACAGATGTTGGCATGCTTAGTGGAAACAAGGTGCTGTAAAATTAATTTCATTTGAATTATTTACTGCATGCATTACGTGCTTGAGGAAGTAGATTGGGGGGGGTGGGGGTTGGATTGGTTGGCAACAACAACAGAAACGTATTCAATTAAAGGTGAAATAGTGGGATAGAGGGTGGGGGAAAAAATGGAAAAGAGAGTGATCACATGTGTTCTCTCGAAAATCAAATAGGAATCATAGCAGCTCTGACATTGCCCCTGTGATTTATATTTAATAGGTTTTATTATTTCATATTGTCACTTCAAAGGTTGTGCCAGGAAAACTTGCTGGAGATGTTTTCCAAATTAAATTAAGCCAAATTAATATCTGGAGAACAAGTAAAGGGGCACTGCTGTTTTCTTTCAAGTGACTGGAGAGAGAGGGAAAAAAAAGTTTTGTCAAATGAAATCCAACCGTATCGATTCTAAACAGAAGTGTGTCATAGCAGCACAAGCCTCGTCTAAACACACATCTGCATGCATGGATAGACAAACAGAAGGAGAGATGCGGAGATGCTGAGAAGGAGAGAGAGTGACAAACAGAGTAAAAGCTCATTCAGGGTAATCTGCTCTGCAGAGCTCACAGAGAGTTAAAGACAAGATGACTAATGAGATGTGGAGTGGAACAAAACTTTCCCTGAGCCTGAAAACAGATGTAGGATGACTGCGAGTCAACAAAGTTAAAAAGTAAAGTTAATTCAAGGCTGGATGCACACACAGAGAGAGACCATGAGTATCATGTACTGACTGTGTAAGTAATTTTAGTGTGTATTTTACCATTTGGTTAAAACAGGTATGGTTTGGTAGTCTGGGGTAATCGATGGATCTCCAAGATAAAAGAGGGATAAACATCAGTAGATATTTAAAACTCATGGTAAACTCATCTTATATGACAACAATAGTCAACTAAATATTACAAGCTGTCTTTCCTTTGGGGAATTTATATTAAACATTTCTCTTAGCTACTGTAACAGAAGTGTTGAAGAACCTGTATGTTATTATTAAAAGTGGACCCGATTTTCCTAGGAGATTGCCCACTCTCTATTTCCTCCTGGGATCACAATTCTCTTGCATTTCTCCAAAAATCTGACAAATTTTCACACCTTTTTACCTTTTCATTATCGCAACTTCTCTCTGACACTGGAGCGTGTATAAGCCCTATAGGACTCTAAAAGTGTAATGCTACACAACATTAAGTCTACAACAAAACAGACTTCCTCAGAAGAATTCCTGTTTCTTAAGGATAGTTTTAAAGGAAGCAGGCATGCATTTTGTAAATGTAATAAAAGTATTCAACATAAAAGCAGTGTACTTATTATTTTGTTATTTTCATTCCTTAAAATGCACCAGAATGCAGGAAACAAAGTCTTTGAAACCAGCAGTTTTTGGGATCAAAATTGTTAAAAGCAGTTCGGTATTAGAATTTCCCAACATTTAGTATTTGTTGCAGTTCAATATCGGTGTGTTAACACACTGAAGCAAATTTTTGTCTTGCACAGACACTAAGGGTGTGTGTTTGTGTTCAGTCCAGCCTCTGACTGAACTCCTTACTAAAGAGACTCCGGTCTCTTTTTCCCCTCTCCTCTCTATATGTTCATGAAAGAAAGTACATAGGATCAGAATAGAATCCAATGTGATTCCTGGAGAAGCTTTGCCCCCTGGCTCTCTCCTCCAAAGCTCCCTGGTGCTCAGCAGCTGTCTGTCGGCAAGCAGTGGGTCTGTCCCTCTGCTTCACCTGGTGCTTCCCACACAACACTCTGCAAAGCCCCCCTGTCATAGAATCAAATTATTTTGCTCAAGTTAAATATTTTTAACCGGTGCTTAGCACAGTGTTGTCTGTGACATTGTGCACATTATTTGGACTTGTTTTGGCGTTTCTAGTTATTTCGGGGGATTGTTTTGGTGCTTTAAAATGTTTAATAACTAAATAGCATAGAGCTACTACCACTAGTATGTCATGTATGACATGTCATTTCTAAACTGCCATGGTTCTGAAGCGTCAGACAGAATGGCAGTAAAAAAAAAAAAAAAGCATGCTTCCACTGTAAATGTAGCAAACAGTTATAAACAGTAATAAATTAGCCATTCGCCCTACATATGTGTATGTATGAAATAAATTTAACTAGTTAAGATTTCATTGTTGATTTCAATCATTCAAATGTCTTTTGTACAGCAGCAGCATACTGTATGTCCAGGGTTAATGTCCTTTGTGGACATTTTATGTCTGATTTATAAGGTATCAAGCGTTGAACAAGTATTGTTTTGAAGTACTGTTCTGGTACTTAGTGTCCTGATACTAAACTTGGTACTGGTATCAAAGTCAAAATTTTGGTATCATGACAACCTTATTTGTAGAGACGAGGAGAGGGTAGGAGACCTCCTTGGACCCCTTGTACTGTTTTTACATGAGAACCTTATCTCAAACATTTTTGTGTTTCCATGTATGACCTCATTTGTCACAGCCATGTTTGGCTACACAGAACTTTGCCAAGCAGTCTGTACTTCATGTCATGTCAGCAGGGAGCCAGCGGTGTGACGCCATCAGAGCGGAGAGATGCTTCACCTGGATTTCCTTCATCACCCTACCCTCACAGGCGGCAGCCAAAACAGCACGTACCTACTGTAAGCGCCTGGTATTGTGGAAAAATAACAGCGGGTGCTCTTGATATAAATATATTTCCTCCTGTAGTTGGCCCCCCAAGTTATTCATCTGTGTGTTTATTTTCTTTTGGGAGCCCCAGTCTTTGCTGTGCAAAGGTTGCCTTTGTTTGTGATGGTCCTGCAGAACAGCTCAGCTGAGTGTGAAGTGCTGGGATACAGGAAGTAGGGTTGCTCTTTGACCTGAGCCTTGTGATAAATGGAGACACTTAACAATAGTGTATCCTGCGACCTGGACCTGGAGCTGCTGACAGTGGCTTGTCCTCACTGCGTATGTCCTCTTCTTTTGGAGAGGTCTCCTACCATCATCGTCATCGTCTCTACAAATAGCATGATGATAGAGCCATTATACAGTATATAGGTCAGTTTTTGACAACACTCCAAATGCAGACCTCCTGGTTCTGTGCAGAAGATGCTGCAAAGAGGCCTTTCCTGGGAACACACACTGACCTTTGGTGCTCTGATGAAACATCATTTTTGTGTGTCCAAACCTGAGAGAGTTGTAGCAACTATTAGGCCTGGGCAATAAAACAACAGAGATATTTATCAGTGATAGACATATCATCAGTTGCAATAAGAAAATAGTTTGATAAAATGCTCCCTACTTTCATTTAAATGCATTAAATGTAAACCACCATAGGGCGCCCCTATAGCTCAGTTGGTGGAGCGCATTGCCCCGTGTACTGAGGCTGTCAGTCCTCTGCAGTAGCTGCCGGTTCAATTCCTGCCTGCAGCCCATTTGCTCCCCCCTTCCTGTCATCTCTTCAGCTGTCACTGTCTGAATAAAGGCAAAAAGCCCCCCCAAAAATCTTTTAAAAAAAAGAAAGAAAAGTAAACCACCATGAAAGCACATAATGAGTACGCTCCAGCTCATAAACAGCCTGTCGAATCCCTTGATAATGGAGCTTGCTACGAGTGACACACAAACAGCCAATCATTTAACAGAAACTCCAAGCGTGATCCCTCCCTGTCTTATAAACAGCCTATCATAACCTTAGGTTCTATGAGTGACACACAAACAGCCAATCATTTAATAGGTGTGTTGTCCAGTTGCACCATCAACACGTGACAGCAACGACATAAACAGCATGAAATGACAAAATCCTTGCAGACGGAGATGAATTAGTGAATAAAAAAGGACAGGTCAGCTCGCCAGTACAGCAGCTTTTTGTTTGTTTTTTTAAAGTTGGACAGCTATCACAGTGTGAGGAGCTCAGACATCTGGAAGGAGTTCAGTGTAGAACAGCTGCTGGGAACATCTCTGAAATACCATCCTGACTGCAGCAGACTGACCGTGACGGTGCTGCAAATAGCGAAACAGAAACTTAGCAGTAAGCTGTCAGTCTGGCAGTAAATGTACAGTTACAATGTGTCAATTAATAAACACTCAAGATCAAGGAAAGTCTCATCTGTTGTTTCCCAAGAAAAATGAACAGGGTTACCCCCCAAGTAAGCAGAGCAGGAAAGGCTAACAATGCCCACCCTTGAACTGCAGAGTCTTTTGGGAGATGCTGAAAATAGATAGATAATGATAAATCCAACTCTGAATGTCTTCTGTGGTTATTTATCAATTTTTCCATGATGAAGTTTGTTGTTGGTAATCCAATGATGCCTTGGGTTGAGTCCGTCAACCAATCAGAAGCTGTGTACCTTCCTTGTCAACAAATCAGAGGCCATATTCCTGACTTCTTGAATGTGGCAGTGCTGATCCATAGGTCTATTAATATATATGCTATATGCGCTGATCTGTGAGATTTACCTTTCAAAATAAAACTTACAGTGATGACAGTAATGAGCTCAACCCTGCGGTAGGCATCATGTGACCACAGTATTGCGGTAATGCAGTTGCCGTCATACCCCTGATTTTCTTACCTGAACTGCTTTCACTCATCAGAGTACACAACATGTCATCAGTCACGACCAACAATGATTGAATCATTGATCAATGATTGTGACATCAACTGATATGAAACTTCACTATTGTGATAGATGTTTTGGCTATATTGCCCAGGCCTTGCATCTATGATTTAGTAGATGTATCAAGAATGTCTATCCTGCTCACCTTGCTCCTGAAGTTCTCACATAGTCACATATTCACAAGCACACACACATGCATACTACCCTCGAAGACACCTCTTGTGTCCTTGGTATGTAATGAGCACTATATGGCCAATAATAGGACCAGTACTTTACACAGCAGAAGTCATTTGAAGTTCACAGTTCAGACTGAGTGAGAGAGAAAGGCGCACATACCCAAAACACAACCAGCTGTGGCGCTACAGTGATGGATGCTGCATCAGCACTACCCATAATGCACACACACACAAAGAACCCATTACCCCATTACCCAAACAGTTTTAAGTTTCACTCACAAACACTTATGGATTATTACTAAAAATCTGACAAAGGACAGGGTTTGTCTTTGGGATCCAGATTTCACCACAACATCCATCTGTCAGCAAACCATCTCCATTATCCTTTGAATCACAAGCATGACTCAGCCCAGCGCAATGCCACATGTTCCTAACACTACAATAGGCTACTGACCAAAACCACTTTACACTACTTGTCGATTGGAAGTGTGCAAAAGTTTAAAAACTTTGTCAGCTTATTTGTGGTTTGCCACAAGTATCAAGATCACATCACTTCCAGTTTCTTGTATGGGAGCATATTGACTAATGTGGCCCCCTCTGTAGTCACAGTTGAGATGACAGTCATGTGTGTCCAATAGAATTGCTGCTTACTGAGGACAAAGTGTTTGTGAGAGTATGAGAATCTGTCGGGAAAACTCATCTGGAGAACATGTGACTCAAGAAACATTAAAAATAATTAATTCAATGCAACTTGTGGACTTTTTTTCAATAAGACTCCTGATTTTTTTTTTTCTTTTTTTTTTAATCCAATGATGGCTGACACACAATATCATTAATTATTATTATTAATTCCAGAGGTGCCAAAAGTGCACACATTCTTTACTCAAGCAGAAACACAGATAGGCCTACTTGTGTAAAAAAAAAAAAAAAAAAAAAAAAAAAAAAAAAAAAAAAAAAACTCTGGCGAGAGCAGAAGCACTGATGCAACTTCTTTACTGAAGTAAAAGTGAAAAAGTACAGGCTCTGACATGTATTCAAAGTATAAAAGTAAACAGTAGCCTACTGAGGGACATTTCTGCAGGGTGTTTCTGTGCAAAGTTAACTCTCCTTTTCTCTGTGGTTGAGTCTCCCTCTCTTGTCTGTTTCATCTTTTTACATCTTTTACATTGTTTTTGTCCTGTAATGTCTGTCGTGCGTGATGATGGATACACCAAGGAGTCATTTTTATGCCTCCGTGCCAGCAACATTATGTTTTTGCATTGTCCGTACTAACGTATATACGCTAAATTAGAATTTTGAGGACCATGACTTTGACCTCACAAAATATGTTTTTGGCCTTGACTTAGGAATGCATGTGCCAATTATGACAAAATTTCTGACAAATTAGGGTAAAATGATGAGGTGATGACATTTTATATACAATAGGTCAAAGGTCAACTTCACTGTGACATCATAATGTTCAGCTCTCTATCAGTCCTCTCTGTACTCCTCTGTAAAAATAGTGGAAATTATTCATGTCAGTATAGTGATTACTTCCATTTTGCAAAAAAGAAATGCACTTAATACTTTTTATCAAAATTCCTTTTAACAACATACATGAGTGGAGGCTGTAAATGTAGTTTCTTTGTGTTATTGACCTATCCATTTTGATTGAAATTAGTCGCTCAAATGTTTTTTTTATAACTAAAGTAGTGAGCCTATTGTAAAGAGTAGAAAGTACAGATATTTGTGTTAAAATGTAGAGTAAAAGTAAAACGTCAGAAAAATTCTAAAGTACAGATACCTAAAAACTCAAATTAAGAACAGTGACAAAGTATTTGTACTTCATTACTGCCCAGTTCTGATTAATTCGTCTTCATGTATAGCTCTCATAGTGTTATAATAAATTTAGAAACTGTGTCAAAGAGACATTTTCATTTCATTTTTTGGAAGTGTCACTTGATATAATAATTTGCACTTTATTGTGACCACAACAAAGGAGAAAGCTTCCATCCAGTAATGGTGGGTATTGCTTAAAAAATCCCACATTAATTCCCTTAATCAGCATATGGATCAGAAAGATTTCCCTTCACACAACACAGGACAGCCGTGCCTATTCAAAACACATTAGACAAAGTGTGACACCGTCACGGTAGCAGATGTTCTTTACATTTCTCCCCATTCCTAACCTATTTCCTAGTCACTAAACCACCAAACCCCAGTCTCTCCTTTCAGTCTTCCCTCTCCCCAACAGCACACAAACCAGCACAAGACAAAGAGAAACAAGATGAATTAATACCAAGAGGGGTCCCAGCGGTATTGAGAGGGGATTGTTTTTTGTTCTAGTTGAAAATATTTCTCACTTTTTAGTGGAGCGCGCTCTGCTCCCACATGTATTGTCTGGCTGTGATCATGTGTCAGAGCTGTACAAGTGGGATGTGGGGCCGGGTGCCCGGCAGGCTTGTCTGAAGCAGACGGCTTGTTTGCGTGTACTTAACAGCTCCTCACAGCTGTGTTCTCTCCAAATGTAACAGGAGAAGACCTCATCCATCAGAAAAAGGCATTCTCCCTTTCCCCCCCTCCTCTCCTCTTTTCTTACTCCTCTCTTCTTCCTTCTCCTCCCCCAATTTTTCGTTCAAGTGCGCCCATTGCAAAAATGTCAGCAAACAGGCGAGAGGTCGCATCAGGGGTCAGCCTGTGAATCGCCGCGTTAGCCAAGCTTTTCTCTCTTTTCAAGAGGGTGTGCATTTCTCAAGAAGTTCCTTATGAAGCAAGTCATCCAGACTTGACACATGTTTTTTTTTTTTTT
>JAJHUR010072544.1:0-30669 GCA_027495735.1 Lutjanus campechanus | reverse complement strand
GGGGGGGGGTTGTGGCTGTGACAACACAGATGCAACCTGTCTAAAAGTAACTTGTCTAACAACTTGTCTAAAGTAAACTGCCATTAAACGCTCAGGATTTTAACACGTGGTCCAAAGCTCCGTGAATGGTCTAAAGTTATACTGTCCTCCTGTCTAAATCAGGAAGTGGAACATAAAATGTCTTTTTTAAGGGACAGCTGGCCAGAATCCACAACACACTGTACGCAGGCAAAAATAAGTCTTATCCTGTGTTCAATCTGACCTGTCTTCCTCTAAAAAATGGACTGTGCCTTGCTCCCAGGTTAATGGCTGCAAACTGTCACGTTGTTTCCGTGCACATCATATTGTCGTTAGTCACAAGACGTACATCGTAACCTTTATGCCTCTAATTAACCCAGAGGGTTTAAGAGGAGGTGGGAGCCAAAGTTTCCAAAGACAAGAAATTCAACTCGAGGAGGGGGTTATATGCACACTTTCACCAAAGAGGCCCCTCCTCTGGTCTGGCTCAGTGCACAGCCTGTAAATGTTTCACTTTGATTTCACATACGTGACAATAAATTAAGGGGCATTTATCAAAGTTGCTTTGTTGCTGCCTGACAAAAGCCACTTTATGCATAAATTACTGCAGCGAACAAATACTTTTAGCCGGCGTCCACATCATTTGAAGTTGGCAACAAGGATTTACATACTGAGAGTGATGCACATAAAAATGTGTAGGCGATTAGCTGTTGTATTTTACATTTTAAGCATTAGGTTGATGTTCTTGTACTGAGTGACTTACTGTACAATAAGCACAGCTGTGGAATATGCTTCTTTTCTGACCAGCATCAAAAGAAAGTAATACTGGTGAAATAAAGTGGATAAGAAAGATCTGTAATGCAAAAATGATGCCTTTTAGAACAAATATAATGTCTATAATTTGTTTATATGCTGCTTTATGGAAAACACCAGTAACACAATAAATATGAAACTGGGTTGGAAAAAAGAGCAGTGCAGAAAAATGAAATTTGTTATGATGCATTCTCTATTTACAACCTGTTATGCAGAATTATAAGTACAGAAAACTTGTGCTGGCATGGAGCGTAGCTGATCAACACAATATGTATTCACAGTGTGCTGTATGTAGGAATTTTGATTTAGCGTACAGGGGAATCTTCAGATTCACATATTCACATTATATTGGTGTGAGTGCATATCCACAAACCCAAAAGTCTGCATGAAAATATGTTGATATACAATACGACTAAATAAAAATGATTTAATGCATCCACACTTGGAAATCCCCCTATACTGTAGAACTCATGGAGTGACATGCCAACAAGCGTGTATTCATGTATTGAATCCCAAGCCTTGTCTTCTGGGAACACACTAATTGCACTAGAACAGAAATAGAGCTGAGAAGTCTGAATGTGCTCCTGGAGAGACGCCCCCAACCCACAACCCACCTACCAACCCCCCGCTGGTTCTACTTTTCTGATTTCCTTTATGTCTGTAGTAACAAAAGTGCAGACGCAGAGTGAAAATGTCACATTTTGAGCTCTCCTGAGAGTCCTAAGTCAATTCAGCTGTGAAATCTGAAGTATCTGGGACTGCGTGTGTGTGATATTGCGTTTACATCTATAATGCCTGTGACATCCGCTCATCCAAACAAGTCACAATCATGTGCAGGGCGTGAGATCTCCAACTTTGGTGACAAGAGAACTGGATCCCGCTATGCACAGCCTGTCTGGTTATAACACTGATATTAGAGAAGCTTTTACAACATGCCGAGGGAGTGCTCGATATCCAGCAAGCACACGAGAACCGCACCCCTGTTTTCTCCTGCTGGTGTGTTTGTGTGTTTTCTGTGCTCCACATGCCCCGCAGATGTAGACAAGGGAAAGGGAGAAGGAAGGGTTTTCTGCCCAGTCTGGCTAACATGCGCACCAGTTATCTGCACACAAAGACGTACATGTGCGCTCACATAATGAGTACACACACAAACCCAGACTGTCTGTGTGACTGACAAAAACTTGGCTCAGTGCAGCACTCTCAGAAAAATAATGGTTCTTAAACAGTTCTACAGAGGGCTCTCTGGTTCTACAAAGAACCATCACCAATTAAAGAACCTCTTTAGTTAGGGGATTTTTCTTTGTGTACTTTATATGGTTCTTTAAAGTACCAACAACAAAAAGGTTGACTGTCAATAGGGCTGCATATCAGCACTCAATACTTTTAAGGTATTGATTGAAATAACCCAATACGAAGTAGTATTGAAACTTTGTCAGATGATGCCTGCATTCAATCCATTTGGTACCCTGATCTAGATGTTATGTTACATACATCACATCATGGAAGTGACACCATTCACGTGACAGAAGTAACACGATGGATGTCACATCCATAATGAAAATTTAAGTTACTCAAAACTCTAAATAACTTTAAGTTTACTTATCATTTCACACAGGACTCAAACCACAGCTTCTTTTGTTAAAGTTCTGTATTTGTTTGAGCCATCCATCCACCCAACCTACTCCTGTATGCTTACTACATCCACCAAATAGAGTCAGAATAGGCTGCTTGCATTTGCGACCAAGACGTTTTTCCTTATGTATTTTATATGTATTTTTCCTGTTTTATGTCTTTAGAGACTTGTTGAGGAGATGGCCCTGGAGGAGCACAGGCAGCTCACCACACCTGGAGAGGCAGCCAGGACTACTGTCAGATGCCCTCATGATGCATCAGCTCAGGCATGGTGCCCCATCTTATGCTTGAGTACCAGGACTGTGGTGTATTTGTGGTAAATGTAGGAACATGCCGAGTGGTCTGGGGATGACAACTGGGAGCACTGTTATGCAGCCTATAGGCATTTTATTTTTTTGGCAACATGGCTCTTTAGGGCAGGGAACACGACTTATAATCCCCTGCTGCTGTGTTTGGAGCATCAGGGACAAGTTCTCTGATAACACTGGACATCACACAGGTTTCATCCCCAGCATCCGAGTTTCCTTCCAGCTTCTCTGGAGTGTGAATACAGCACCACGAGTACTAACAAACCTGTATGTACACCATCAGGACATCAACCAAAAGTTTTATTTGTTCTATATTTTATAGTTTATTTATTATTATATTGCAAAGTATGATCTATATGTTTATATTTTTCTGCTAATATTACATATATTGTTTATTTAATTAATCCATTATTTATTATTAGTGCTGTCAAAAATATCGCGTTATTAACGCGTTAACGCAAATCAATTTTAACGGCGTCATTTTTTTTATCGCGAGATTAACGTTCATTGTGACCAAGTGAACTTGTAGTTTTTATAAGCTGTGGCCACCATGACGACTCTGCAGCCGCCACATTAATGTGTGTGCATTTCACAACACATCATGTATTGAATGGCTGCTCCACCCTAAGGCTGGTAGGTAGTGTATTATCAAGGTATCAATTATTTTAGGCAGAAAGTATAATTTCAGCACTATCAATAATGAACAATATTGACTGAACAAGCCACACTTGATCTTCGTTAGACTGACTGAACAGCCTCAAAGAAATTATATTTTACAATTCTTCATATTTTATTATAACGAAATTCGTTAATTCGGTGCTTTTAAAGTCATGATATTAAGCTGACACGGATCACTTACTTTGTTTGCGGTCAGACGTTACAGCGTCTCCATCAAGGCTGCAAGGTGCGTGTCGCTGTGTTAGATGCAGTCGGCTTAATAAAGTCAGTGATCACAAATTAGAATTATATATATTACAAACAACCTTTCATTCATCTATGTTTGGATTGGATTCTTCGGGAGATTTTAGCGTCTGAAATGCATTTAGCGCATTTCATTACCGCCAGCTGATGGAGGTAAATCCGTCCGTATGCGGCATCTCTGACAATATTTAACACAGAGGTAATTTGGAAAAGTATGAATCTAGTGCATTAAGTAGTGTGAAATATAACACTACACGTTGTTTTCAATAAAAAAAACATTTGCACAAAGCAAGCCTATCCACTTTTCCATGTTGATAAGAGTATTAAAATGATAATTCAAGGGACATTTATAAGAGATAAAAATGTGCGATTAATGTACGATTAATCACGAGTTAACTATGACATTCATGAGATTAATCGCGATTAAATATTTTAATCGATTGACAGCACTATTTATTATTCAATGTTACATTGAATTGTAAGTGCAATTAATAAAAGATGATAATTAGATATACTTGCTGTATTTATTGCAAGTATATACATATAATGTATTTATAGAATTAGTTCTTTCCTGCAGTGTCTGTTCGTTTTCAATACCACTTCAGGTTATATTAATGTATATTATCATTATGGGGGTCAGCTGTACCTTTGCAATTTTTTGAACCAAAAGAAGAATCTAAAAAAACACTGACAATAATGACACCTGCGATATAAATTGCAATTTACACAGTTCTGGCCATCCCTTTCAATCTTGAAAATACAAGGAGAAATGCTGGTGTAGAATAAACTAGCAGCTTTTAGTGTACAAGCAGACGAACATTTGAACAGTTTATTCAGTCTTCATCAGAGTTGACTTTGATAAAGACAGAAGAAACTGACAAGACGATTGTTTGAACTGAAAGCTAAAAGCTGTGAGTTTATCATTCTGTGGTCCTGCCTGAGAATCACCTTGATTCAGCTATTTATTACATGATATTTGTAGTTTATATGTTGATAGTCTTAGACCATTATTTTGGTTCCGGTTAGTTCCTTAATTTTTCTATGTTTACAGTGTGCTCTGCTATGTCAGCTCTATTTGCAAGAAAGTGGAAGAGGAGGAGAAGGAGGAAGAGGAGGAGAGGGACAGGGTCTGGTCGGGGTAGCTCAGTAACTTTGGTTAGTTGCTCCTAGCAGACCGCAGGGCTGTCTGCCTGACTGTGGCTGACACACACTCCCAAGAAGTGACAGTCTCACAGCGAGGGATGACGTTTGCAGCAGGGAGAGGGAGAGAACAACTCCTTCCCCCCACTGCACAAGCGCTCCTCTTCAGCGCCTGGTAATGGGAGGGGAAGGAACAGTGAAAAAAGCCCTTTGCGGGTGACAGCCCAAGAACTTTTGGGAGTCAGAGAGTTAGCACCAAAGTTCCCTGTCAGCCCATTAAAGATGTGAAGCTGGCATCTTGGCTCTATTGAAACCATATGTGCGAAAGAATTTCTCCGCTGGTAAGACATTCCAAATACTGTCCAAGAGCCAAAGACTTTGGTGTTAGTCTAATTTAAGCAGTATGTTGGGGAGAGCTTGCCGCGCTTTGATCATGTGGAGATCGTTTGGTACAAATTGAACTAACCCCAGCTCCGTTTCTGGTGGATCACAACCGTGGATTTGTTGAATTAAACGCTTCGTTGAATGCAGTCTGCACATGAAAAGAAAGTTGCTCTTAGGAATCCGATAGCGGGTTTTTCACCTAGCCAGCAGGTCCGCTTCTTTATTACTTTTAAACTCAATCCACGCCGAGACCATGCCGCTTTAACGAGACGGGGGCCGTGGCCTGGAGGAGATCATGTTCTGAGGGGAGACAGACAGAAATCACCTGGGCTATGTAATAGAGAACATATTGCACAGAAAGCCCTAAGCATGGACTATGATGGATCAGACTGTACATGTATACATTCTCCGTCCTCGGTTTCTTTGATACACTTTTTTTCATGGGACCTCTGACCTTTAGCTACAAACCTGCACACTCACTCACTTACTCACACACAGCTGCTATCTAGCAGACGCTCTTCTTTCCTCCCCGTTTCCTTATTTCTCCCATTTTTTATGTGATTTATATGACTAAATTCTAATTCCACATTCGCAAGAACTTTAAAGTTTGAATGTTTACTGGTGACTTACGACCTGAGGCTTTTTCTCTGTGAAGAAGAGAAGAAACATTTGCTTGAGACTGGATCTTTTTCTCTTAGTGACATGTTTCGCCACAGCACCCTGCTGTGTCCATATGGGTTCACCGTCACACATCGAGGGCAGAGGGGCTGCTTATCTGTGCTATTGATTTTCTCATTGGCTCCGCTCCTCGTTTGGTAAATGAAAACATGCTGTGTGCAGGAAACGAGACTTGGAGCTTGAGATGTCTGCATGTCCTGAAATGTGCAAGTACACACACCAAAAAAGAAACTCATTTGGTTGCTTTTACAACATGGTGAGGTGCTGAAAATACTCACCCGGCTCTGTGTCTGATTTATTTTTGTCTTTGCTTTTTTTGAGTGAACATGACAAGTTATCAATCATTGACATGCATCTATATAACCTGACCAACTTCTTTCTTCTGAACAATCAAAATACACTCTTAGAAATAAGGGTCCCAGAAGGGTTCTTCCTGAAGGTCTGAGGTTCTGAAGTACCCTTTCTTGGCTCTTTGTAAGACAAAGAAACATTTTGGGAGAAATTGTTAGATTGTTGTCAAGGGTTAATATAAGAAGGTTCTCCGTAGACCCCCCTTGGTGCATTAAAAACCTTGGAATATCAAAAGATTCTATGTAGAACCCCTCGACTATGTTTTACTGTAGATGAAAACCTTGGAATATAAAAAGGCTCTTGATAGAATCCCCAGAGTGTCTTCTTCATAAAACCCTTGGAAAATAAAAAGGTTCTCAGTAGTACCCTTTGGGTGGGTTTTAGATAAAAACCCGTGGCATTTAAAAAGTAGAACCCTCTGGACTGGGTCCATAAAATCCTTGAAATATAAAAAGATTCTCAGTAGGAACCCTTGGGTAGGTTCTTAATAAAACCCTTGGAATATTAAAAAGTTCTTTGTAGAGTCCCCTGAATAAGTTTTAGATAAAATTCTTGGAATATAAAAATGTTCATGGTAGAACCTTTTGAGTAGGTTCTTGTTTGCACCCTTAAAAGGTGGAAAGGTTCTGGATAGACCCCCTGAGAGGCTTCTGGGTGGAACCATTACACCATAGAAGGGTTCTCTGTGGAATCTCTAATAGGGGGTTCTGGGTTAAACCTTTTCCTAGATGGTTCTATGTATGACCACTTCTAGGTAGAACTCTCCGAAAGGGTTCCAAGTGGAACCTTTATAAAAGGTTCTACTCTGAACCAAAAGGGTTCTCCTATGAGGACAAGCTGAAGAACCCTTTGTGGTTCTAGTTAACATCTTTATTTCTAAGAGTGTGGAACTTGTAGCTGACTTATCACACAAAAATAGGGAGACATGTTGAAAATAAACTTTCTCTGAATTGTAACTTTAAAGGACCAATCTCATCAGACAGCAAGATGGATAACACCAGTGTTTCATCCTGGTTCACATTTATATGCCCTGTCAGTCTGGACAGTATTAAAGAAAAGGGCTCAGGATGGTAAGCCTCCACTCTTACGATACATACTGTTCTGTGTTAGAAGGCTGAAAGGAACAATAAGAACAACAGGGCTGAAATGGGGAAGGTGGAGTTGGAATAGGAGGATTCGTGCCCCTGGTGCACATGTGCAGGCCTCTCCTGGCATCAGGTAGGAGCTGATTGATCGCACTTCAAAGGCAGGAAGTACTGGATAATTAAAGCTGCAGTATAAATAGATAGCATACACTATACACTGGATCATATATTTGATAAGAAACGGGGGGCTGTACTTGCGTTCAGGCCAGTCTTTGCTCTGTCCTGAGAATCACAAATTTACATGCCCTTGTAGTGGAGAATAAAAGAACCTGCAGACCAACCTGTGAATAATTAAGGATGCTTTTTTTTCAAGTCACAGGGAGCTCCCAGTGTACACGTGAGTTTATTCGAAGTATACTTTTTTTTCCTTAGAAAATACAGTAGGTCATATGTCTTTATCAAGTGATACCTAATTAAGTATATAGGCTATACAGGTCTAAAGAAGGTGATATTATTATTATTTTTCCATTTTTTCTGTGGGTGAAAATATATAATTTAAGGAGTTTTATGACAAATGTTGTGACATTGTTGACTTAATTATTTTTAAAGAAACTGTTAAGACATACCAATGTTTATGTAAGTGTGTTTATATGTTCAGCATTACGTCAACTGTATAGTCCCGTAATGTAAAAAAAAAAGGCAAACCTTGCAAAAACTGGGACACTAATGCAAACGGTGCTCATGCCCCCTGACATTTTTTAGAGGAGCCACTGATCTATGGGTGGCACACCAAGACCAGAAGTCAGGTTATTTTTATTCACATGAACTATTATGAAAAATATACATTGCATTGATTAAAATGAAAAATACTTACTATAACATATCAAACAGAAGCATATTATGCATATGCAACTCATGAGGGAGGGGAGCCAACGATTGTGTCAGGGTGGCCGTGGCACCCGTGTCACCCCTTGGGGTTGTCGCTGCAGACAACAAAATACAAGTAGACACAAAGTAGTACAATTTTAAGCCTAATTAACAAAAAAGTGACCATGTGCCTACACTGTAAACAAAACCAGTGGGTGCCATACAATATGCACTTAACATACTACAACATCAGAGCTTTCATGTAGGTACATGGAAACATTTAAAGAAATAAAAGTGCAACAAGATGACCTATACACAGAGCCATTACACTACTTACTATTAAATAAGTTTTCAAATGTTGATGCCAATTTTTGAGTTTTGTATGCAGGACTTTTACACACAAGTATCAAACATGCTTCTGCACCTGTTATGTAAGAAATCAATATAAGCAACTTAGCGGTGCTGCGGATTGCACCAGGGAGAAGCTTGCAAAATAAAAACACCACAAATAAACTGATTATTGCACAGACAGAAAAAGGAATAAACTGAAGACATTTTAAAACAAAGCTCCTAAGAATACATTTTCACAGCAGCCACCATAAAACCCTAACATGAACTATTTGAAAGTGCTTCGGCTTGTTTTATTTGTATCATAATCACGGTTTCAAAGATTCCCACTAAAAGCTGTGTTAATTGAAGGGTATAGCGGCCTTGACGCTCAGCAGACATAAAACCTAGCCAAATACACGCACGGCGACTGTAGCAGTTAAAAACACAATGCTGCTGGTGCGAGAAAGGCAGTACAGTGGCTACATGCGGGATAGATGTGGAGAGACTAGGAGACAAATCTCCCACTTATGGTTGGTAGACACAAGCGCTGTCTTTAAGAGCTGCACAAACAACACTGCACCACAAACAATAGTTGTAGTCTGCCACCATTCACTATAGATTGTCAACCAAACCGCCCTGTGGCTAACGGCCACCGCCTGCCTCCCATCCAGGCGTCATGCGGTTGACTTGGCCGCAGGCACCATGCGAGTACAAGAGCAGAACCGTAAACCCAAACCCATCAAGTAACTGAATACACAGTAAGGTCATGCAGGATGGTTAGACAAGTTTCTGGTAGAGGAGAGACTGCTTATAATGCCACTGACCTGCTTAAGAGATTGGTTTTGCTAAAAAGCTTACCATAATTAAGCACTGTATATAAAACTATAAATATTGAATTTATTGGTCCTTCAAAATGTGCATCCTGTGGGCAAGATATCCAAGATTTTCCTTAAAACCCCATACTTTTGTTTACAGCAGCCAGTAGCATTGAATGTGCATTATGTCCCCTCGTCATATTGACTGACTCTTTCCGGACTCAGCGAATTCGACTGGACCTTGACCAAAACAGTCTCTGAGACCAACGGAAGCCAGTTTGACAACAGGGAATAGGCTACAGTATGGAGGTGATGGGTTTGAGTCACAGCTAACCAAGTTAATAGCAGTTCCCGGATAGCTACTTAGTTACTTTGCAACAAGCTATCTTTCCATCAGGAAACTCTGTAGATGACCTCTGGACTGTATTCCATGTTGATCTCAAAGGCTGTGTTCATCCCGTTGATCGGCTGTGTTCACTGCGAGGTTGCTGAACTCAGATCTGTTGCCCGCTAATGGCAGCTAACAGTCAAACTTAGCTAGTTTAACAACAAATAAGCTCAAGCTATCTGTCCATCAGGAAATTCTGTAATTAAATCACTGAAAGTTGATGCCAAGCACCCAAAGGGACAACAAGAAAATATTTTCTCCATTAAAGACAATAATTTTTCCCCAAATCAGTGAAAAAATTTATTAAATTGTTCTTTTGCACAATGAAGCCCACGCCCCAGAAACACTCCAGTATGCAGGATGAGTCATCAACAGTTTTTAATTGTGTGCCTGGAAAAGACAAACTATAAATCCAATATAGAAATACATGTATAATAATGTACAGTCCTATATGTGATTTTCCAGGGACCAGACTACACCAGTAATATTGTTAACACAGAAGCATTTGTGAGAGTATTCCTTTGGATGATGACACGTTTCATTCTCATTTTACATTAAATTTAATTTCAGCTTAAGGCAGAAGCCTCAGAAAGACAACTGGGACTGAAGCATAGGACTGATGTGAGAAATGGACATGAAGGAGTACAGTCCAGGACAGACCTGGGCTGGGCTTTAGAGCTGGGACACTGTCTAAGGTCCTGGGACTCCAGCCTGGGTGCTATAAGGTCTAGTGGCTGCAGCTGGGATTTGTGGTTAAAGTTGTGGGCTGGCCTTAATGGATTTGTGATGATGTATCTCTGAATTCTTCCCTAAGACCCCTGACTGGGAGTGGGCTCAGGATGCTTATCTCTGCGGACATCTTGGCCCAGCTTCAGGGTCTAGGATCCGGTTTCACCTGCCCATGGGAGAAATCCACCAGGACTGGAGTAACTGGGGATTAGTAGGGATGACCCTGGGAGCAGCATAGCAACATTTGAGACCACTAAGGAGAGAAAAGTTGTTTGACCTTGAGGCATGGACAAGGTGAAAACTAAGAGAGATTATTAGATTAGTTGAAGTGAAACATAACACCTGGATGTATCCATGCTAAAAGGGATATGGCTTGGTTGTAAATTGTATTATGGCAAGAATCTATGGAGACAATAACTTTAGAAAGGAAACATTTAATGGCTCTTCTTGCCATTGAAAATTTTTACAGCAAAACAACAGCAAAAGGAGTACACAGCTTAGAACCGCTATGCCTCAACACGCATTAAGCTCATCAAAGTAACAAAGTACATAATGTGTTATTCAAGAACTGCCTAAGTGAGTCATCCAGGTTACACGAGTAAGAAGCTGCCCTGGAGCAAACCAAACACAGTGACACTAGTTGAGACCACTCAAGGTCACAGTCCAGCTTCTCTCATGACTGGCCAACATGTCTTCAGGCCTAAACCTAGCAGACAGATTACAGCAATGCTCCCAACAAAGACCGGCGCCTATGCCCCATGCGCCTTTACCCTCTCCAAAACCCTGCAACCAGAGAGCTCCTAAAGGACTCGTCACCTTGTCTCTAGGCTGGAGCACCAGAGCAGGGAAAGCCGCCACTTCAATCATCTCAGGGTCACAGGTCACGTAGGTCAAATACCTCTGCTGAGATCCCCAGCCCCCATGTCACAGTGACAGGCAGTGGTCAGTGTCATGGGCCAGACCCTGAATACACCCCAACCCAGTTCCCGTTGCGACCACAGGGAGTGGGCTTACGTTGGGATATCAATACCATGGTTCAGTGGTGAGGCTATTGAAAAGCTCATACAAAGGGGCTCTCTGAGTGATATGTCAATTATTGTACTGTGTTAAAAAGTTATACACCACTTATCATCACTCTCTTACTCTCTCCTTTTAATATCCCCGAGTTATATAATTTTACTGTTGTATGGGCCTACTTTTTTTCATGGTATACTTTGACATTCATTCAGGTCAGAGGGAGAAGAGAGATATGTGGAGAGCAAGAAAAGAAATTTAAGTCAGAGTGAAAAAAAGTGATTTACCCTTTTGTGCACACTCCAAGAAAAGCTAAATGGGCCCAGTTTGTAAGGCTGTGTTAACAAGATAATCCAAAAGTCGGGAGGGTGTTTTTTTAACAAGGGTGTTTTTATGATCTCTGTTACAATAAAATGAACAGGTAAAACACTGAGTGATTAAAGATAATGAAGAACAGATATGGCTGACACCGTCTTCAGGATCCCTAATGAAAGATTACACTGCACTTTGAAGAGTTTTACTGCCTCTGTAAATCAAGACTAAATACTTATTATTTGAGGAGGTATTAAGGGTGCAGTGGCTGTACTATGTGCTAGCCTGTTTACGATTAAGAAGGGGGCGGGAAAGAGCATTTGGGATTTCATTGGGGATTTTATAAGGGAGCCCCTGTATGGCCTGGAATTCCAGCACTTGAGGGGTAGCCCCTACAAGCATGTTGTGTGAACATGTATGTCTTTTGTGCAACAACACTGTGACATGACAAAGTCTGAGTGAAAGCAGATCACGGTGAACCTGTGTGTAAGTCCTTCAATACCCCTGACATCCCAGCTCTGAGCTCTGGGATAAAGAACAAAAGAACAGAAACAGGTAAACATGTGCTAACAGCTAGCCTGTTACTTGTCTGCCTGGCTTAGCTGTTTTGTTTGGTTTCTTAACACCACATGTCTTTCACCACTCGTGTAGCTGCGGATGACTCATTCAAAAATTAAAGGGATAGTTCAGATTATTTGATGTAGAGTTGTATGAGTTACTTATTGATAGTTAGCTACAGAAGATTCCTGTTGGCATTCCCCCAGTTAGAAGAAGCAAAGTCAAGTACCAATGCAAAAGTTAAGCAATCAACTGCCGTGGACAGGGCAAAACAGGTATTTAAGTGTATGCTATATTTAGAATATTTCCACCACTTTATCTTGCCATCAGACAGAATTTTCTGATGGGAAACAGTCGTTATACAGGCCAAATGTTGCTTTCTCCAAATCAACCAAACTCCATTAGCAAAATTAGCTTTTTTATCTTGCACAAGACAGGAGATGTTGGTCTACCACTGCCTCATATCTCTCAGTTTGTTTTTGTTTGTTTGTATTGTGCGACCTCTGTGTTTTAAAAGAATAGTTCGTATTCAATGAAGTCACACAATAACACAAACAAACAAACAGATCGGTAGACCACTGGCTCCCAGGTTCTGCAAGGTGAAATTACTGATTTTGCCTGTGGAGTTTGGTTGGTTTTAGAGAGCAATATTTGGCAGTGTTTAACAGTGTTAACAGTATTTAACAGTGTTTTCCCATCAGACAAGGCTGTGTGAGCAAAGTAAAGCAGTGAAAATATTCTAAATATAACATACACTTAAACTTTTAAAGAGGGTCTTTTTTGTGGCTAAAATACCTTTTGTTGCTGACCTTATACACTGATGCCTCTCTGCTTCTCCAAACTGGGGGCATCCTGACTGGCATCTACTGTAGGTAATACACTGACTATCAATAAGTACCTCATACAACCCCACTTCAGAAAATCTGAACTATCCCTTTAGGACAAAAAATATTCCTCTTTACTACATTTTTACCCTTGGACACCAAGGATCAATCACATAGCATTCCAGCACTGTGTCAGATCAGTTGTGGTCTTGACTAATGTTCTTTTTTGCTGAGGGCTGTTGACCCTACTCCCCTGGCTGACAGGAGCCAGAGCTGGGAACCAGTAATCAGGGTCAGAAACTTTACTACAGGCTCAGGAAGGCCTTCAAAAGGTGGTGGATCTCAGCGATGATAAAAACACACTCACACTGAAGACACCACTTTTACCATGTCCCCTAAACGTCAACTGTGAGAGGATTACAACAGTGTTATAAATCACACAGCAAGTGGGGTAAGCTAGGAATTCTGACCTAATATGGAATGAGCAAAAAAACATTAGTGTGTTTTTTAGGCCCTGAGTCTTTTCAAAAGCAGAGGTCAGTCCGTATAGGCTGAGGTCATATGCTATACCCCTGTAAAAATACTGCAGAGCGAGTGGTTTCAATTTGCTCAAGTGATTAAGTTCACGCCAGCCCAGAGTGCACTGGCAAGGGTCATTTGTGCTTGGCCGAGTTACTGATGAAGGTAGGGAGGAGTGATGCTAACCGGGAGCATTGGTACTGACATGGCATTAGGTAGGCATAACAAGACTCTGAATCATGGGGTGTGCTACAAGGTCTATTTGAGGTTACGAGAAAGCTATAAGCATTTTTTGTCTCCGTCTATCCAGCCAGCCCTTTGTTTTAAAAATGTGCCAAAGGCTCGAAGTTAAACCATCAGACCTGGCTTATATCTTTCAGCCACATTCAAACTGCAGGGAAAAGTGCACCAAATTTATATTTTTTCTCATATGTTGAGCCACATGAAAAAATCAGATCTGGGCCGATCAGATTTTTTCATGTAAGTGTGAACAGCTCAAATCTCATGTGATCTGATCTTTTGGGGCACTTTCATATGTAGTCCTAAATAAGATACGGGTCTGATTTTTTGCAATACGACCTCAGTGTGAACAGTCATATCAGAATTCATGCTACTTTTATGGCTGAAGTGTCTTGCTGTGACTCCTGAGCAGAGGAGCTGACAGATAAGCAGCCCTTGACATCCTGAAATTTTGAATGAAACCTGTTTCTGTGAAGCCATTCTGCTCACAAATTTGTTGACTTCCACTGAAAATCAACTTAAAAATGCAATGTTAAATATTGACTTCAGTGGCCTCCACATTTACTTTTGTATGACAGCCTGCTGCGTGTGAAGTCTTTACTATTGTTCTTTTGCGCATGCAGGTCTATTCCGGACCATGACCAGTTCACACTGGAATTTGATACTGGCCATATCTTAAAAATAGGCAATGAACAGGCAAACAAAAAATTCAGTGCCTTCAGTGTGAATGTAGCCTTCTAATAACCTTTACAAATTTTAGGCTACGTTCACACTGCAGGCAAAGGTGGCACAGACATTGACATGACACAGATGTGTTTGGGTTTTTTTTTTCATGACAGTGTGAGCAGCTCAAATCACATGGAATCTCACCTTTTCAATTATGATTTGGGCCACTTTCATATGTGGCCCTAGATCAGATACAGATCTGATTTTTTGCAGTGTGACCTCAGTGTCATGCAGATTTTACATCACTCAGTCATCTGAAGTGTCTTGCTGCAAGACTCTGGGGACAGATGTAGTCAAAAGTAGCCCCTGACAACCTGAAATTTTTTATGAAATCTCTTTCTGTGAAGCCATTCACATGGCGATCCCACCACTTGTGGCTCCAACTCTGCATCCGCACACTCATCTGTGTAAAAGTAGCAGCCATTGCTCCACTGAAAGCCATAATTAAAAATTTGCCACTCTTCTCCTCATACTTGTCCTCATTATAATCTGCTCAGGAATTTGCTGGCTTCCACTGAACACAAATTTATCAATGAAACTTAAAACACTGACTCCAGCGGCCTCCGTGGTTACTTCTGCATGACAGCATGCTGCTTGTAAAACCTTTGTTATTGTTCTGATGCACCTGCAGTTCAAATCACACTGAAATCTAATATTGGCCATGTTTTAAGAGGAGTGTGAATAGCCAAACAAAAACAATCAGGTTAGAGCAATAAATCAGAATTGAGCACTAATGCTTGCAGGGTTTGTTCAGACAGTGCAATAGCCCTCCTCCTATACTGGCTGACTTGTGCCAGCTAAAGAAACCTAACATTGACAATAGCAATTTAATTAGCAGTAAAGACACATTCCCCTTTAATAGGTGCAGGAGTTTACTTATAAAATGTCTGTATTTGCTCTGAGGAGAAACTGTTGGAATTTCACAAGGCTCTGTAACCCGGACCTGACAGCTTCTGCCACTAACAATTCAACTGTGTAGACAATTGACAGTGTTGCAGTCATTTTGCAAAGGGGATTGCTGTGCACTGTTTGGGGGTTGGCAGTGTAACACCAGATGTGAGCTGTGCACTGTGGCATCAATAATAAAAAAGTCTCCCTAATCTTAACTCTTCTCTCAGTCGCATCAAACCTTATGGTGAACAAAAACACTGTGTCTCAGGTAGCTAAATTATTGATACAACCGCAATTTAAAATCTCCCAACTGCAATTTTTCGCAATGTTTCCCTTCTCAGCTGCAGCTCCTATTGTTGATTTATTTATTTATGTATTTGTTTTCACTCTGTGTTTGGGTGTTTTTCTCTTTTTTTTATATCTGGAAGGGTAGGGTGTTTTTCTCCATTTTTCACCTTTCACATCTTGTGGAATTCAGCGCTCTCATTTCCTCCCTGTGATATGGAGTACGGCGCTTCAGAAACAACTGTCAGGTTCAAATCAAAAATGGGTGGAGTGGGTGTAATATTGAACTACTGAACACAAGCCGAGACTTGAGCGATGGATATGGCACCCGATTTTCCTCCCCTCCACTTCTTCCTTTGCCTTTGTCAGCTCCGGGGGTTTCTCTCTGTAGTCAGAACAATGCGTGGGTGATGTCGGCACTCGGAAGGAGATGTTCTGTACAGCGATTTAGTACAAATGCATCCCATAATGATCATGTTTTGTTACCTTTATGCACCTCCAGCACCGGTTCCATTCCTCTGGAAATCTGAGCGCCGTAAACAGCTACAGAGGCTGCTCCCTTTTAGCCAAGTATTTACTACTGCTGCTTTGCTCTCCTATCAGACTGATGGAGGAGCCTCTTCATCTCTGTGCAGCGCTCCACAGCCAGCAGGTGTGTTCAGGGAATAAACGCAATGCACACACACAATACAAGAACTCATACATACACAACTGAACTGTGGAAGCAACCTCTTGGCACTCTTAGAAATAAAGGGGTTAACTAGAACCATAAATGGTTCTGTGGTTTGTCCCCATAGGAGAACCCTTTTTGGTTGACACTTTTATAAAGGTTCCACTTGGAGGTCTTAATGGTTCCACCTAGAACCCTCTCTGGAAGGTCTATACAGATTACTTTTAAATTCTAAGGGTGCTAGCATGAACCCACCTAGGGGGTTCTACTGAGAACCATTTTATATCCTAAGGGTTTCATCGAGAACCCACCCAGGGGATTCTACCAAGAACCCTCTTATATTTCAAGGGTCTTATCCAGAACCCACCCATGGGGTTCTACAGAGAAGCCCTTCATTTTATGGTACAAAGAACCCTTGTCTTCAAGGATTTCGACAATTCTTGACAAACTCTTTCTTCCAAAAAGGCTGTTTTGATGAAAAAGGTTTTCAGTGGAACCCTTAGTCTTACAAAGAACATGTGGTGAACTCATTCTGCAAAAAGGGGTTCTTTTAAGGCAAATGGATTTGGGTAGAACCTCAAACTTCACAAAGAACTCTTTTGAAACCCTTATTTCTAAGAGTGTACACTGCATACCTGCTTGAACATGTACACATCAACAAATGTGAATACAGACTCTTCTGCATCAGCTGACACACACACACTGATTGTGTCTAGGTACTGTAGCTCCCACAGCTGTACACTAGACACAGTAAATATCTACACGTAATGTAGGTGAACAGCTTTTTGGCTGCGACACCCAAACATGTTCAGCCCTTCCACGGGTGTGGGCACTTAAAACAATCTCCTGTCATGTCACACCAAAGGCCCCTTAGCTTTACAATAACAGAACAGGTTGACAAAATGAAAACTCATTCCTCCCTCATTTACGCGTCATTTCAGCCCTGACCCTGGCAGTAAAAGATCAAAGAGCTTTTGAGGCCTGCTCTTATTTCAGCCTGCTTTAGAGGGACAGCTGAGGAGTTTGGCAGTCTGACATGAGCTGCAACGGGAAATTTTTCAGACCCCTATCCGCTCACAATGAAAACCCTGACTCATATAGCCAAAGCACGGGCGTTGTTATGGGTTAGAGTAATGGTTATAGGATCACAGATGGTTATCTGCAGCGACATGCACATCGGAAGCACACTGACTCTGATTCTCTGCAATTCAACGCCATAAATTTTAGGCAAATGATTGAGTTATCGGGCTCATACAGAGCAATAAAGTTGAGGGGGAATTAGGAAATTATTCAAACGTGATCATAAAATGTTTAAATCAGAATCATAATGGTTACATCATTCTCCCTGTGTCAGATTCATACACCTACCCCGCCCCCACTGGCTATAACCATGGTAACAGAAGAAGCCCCAGGGATGGTGAATCAATAGCAATATGCCAATCTTTATCTAAGCAACCCCCACTCCCCATCCTTGTGTAGCGCTGTCACTTTAGATCTAATGATCTAACCTATGAAGCATTGATGAGCAGTCGGCTAGTGCGTCACTCTTCATTCACTCACATACACACTCATATATATATATACACACACACACACACTCCACATACAGGTCCTCTTTGTTGAAACAATAACAATTGAATTACCTCTGTAATGCCAGTGATATTAGTTTGTGTTTCATCTTAAGTGAGAACAGTATAATTATGAAGAAATCATGGTGCAACCAAAGGTATTTTAGCCACTTAAAAAAGGTCCACCTAAACAAAATCAATACCAGTTTAAGTGTACGCTATATTTAGAATATTTTCACCTTAACTTTGCAGCCAGAAAGCCTTTCTCAGTCTCTCCAAACCAATCAAATTGCATAGGCGAAATCAGTCATTTTATCTCACAGAACACAAGAGTTGCTGGTTTACCTGATGCCTCCATCTGTTAGTTTGTTTGTGTTATAATGTGACTTTAGTGCTTAGTTCATATTCACTGAAGTCACACAATAACACAAACAATCAAACTGATCAGGGCAGCCGTAGATCAGCAACTCCTGTGTTCTGCAAGGTAAAATTACTGACTTTGTCTGTGGAGTTTGGCTGGTTTGTAAAGAAAGATATTTGGCTGTTGTTTCCCATCGAAAAAGACGGTATGATGGTAAAGTAAAGCAGTGAAAATATTTTAAGTGTAGCATACAGGACCATACATGATATTGATTTTATTTAGGTGGATTTTAAGTGGCTAAAATACCTTTTGTTGCTGGCTCTGTCCACAGCAGTTCATTGCTCAGCTTCCATGCAGGAATTCCAATCTACTTCTCAAAACTGGGGGCGTGTAAACAGGCATCAATTATCAATAAGTCAAATAATAATAACAATATTTCAAAAAGTCCAAACTATCCCTTTAACGGTGCTCCAGTGACTGTAAGGATACAAAAAATGGGGTAGAATATGAGAATAGAAAGATGGCTGCTTGACTGTACACAGTGCCAATGTGCAAAATAATACAGATATGATTACGAAGAAATCATGGTGCACTATAAAAAAAACGCAGAGAGAACTGAGTTCAGCCATTTTGGTTGGAGTGACCACTGCAGTGGCCATAACACAAATGGATCAGTATTGACCAGTGTCATTGACCTCAGGGACCTCTGCTCTCTAGCCAATCTGCACCAGGCCTTAGGGGCGATTATGACATTTACTCAAACAGATTATAATTTCAAATGACTGTTTAAAAAAATTCCCTGGTGGAGCAGACAGAGGAGAGCAGTGGTTAGGAGGGAGAGAAAGCGGTCGAAAAGAATAGACTTGAAATAATCAATAGGAAATGGACACACAACAGAGGCCCTGCAGGCTGTGCAGATCAATAAGCCGTGTTAAGTGGCGGTGATGCCCTCCATTGATGAGCAAATGGCTGTACAGGCTGTCCTCGCTCCCTCTGCCTCTCTCTCGCTCTCACTCCAGTGGGTCAAACAGCGGGGCCAGGTGGTTAACCACATGTCGCCTCCAGACATTGCACACCAGGGCTCAGTCTCTGATACGCCGAAACTGGTCAGCTGGTCTGCTCTCTGCCCTGCCCTCCACCCTCAAAAAGCCCCCCTGCTCCTTGTGCAAAGCTGAGGGGCATTGTGGGAGGTCAAAAGTCCTGCTCCTGCGTGTAATGGAACAGTTACTAATTTTTCGACCCAATCCACCATTAAATACATACCTCTACTCTACCGACGAGAATTATATCCTTTCTGCTGCCAATTGCTAATGTTAAAAGGACAGTTCAGATTGTTTGATGTGGAGTTGTGTGAGGTACTTATCAACAGTCATTGTATTACCTATAGTAGATGAGAGTCAGCATGCCCCCAGTTTCAAGAAGCAGGGAGCGCATTAGCATGGAAGCTAGTGAACTGCTGTGGACAGGGTCAGCAACAAAAGGTATTCAAGCCACTTAAAGAGGTCCACCTAAACAAAATCAATATCATTTTAAATGTATGCTATTTTGAGTATTTTCACAGCTTTACATTGCAGTCAGACTGCTTTTTCCAATGAGAAACTTGCAATTATACAAGCCAAATATCATTCTTTCCAAACCAACCAAACTCCACAGGCAAAATCAGTAAGTTTATGTCACAGAATTTGGGAACCGCTGGTCGACTTTTTCCTTGATTTGTTAGTTTGTTTGTGACTTTGGTGCTAGTATAGTGCAAGGATCATCACACAATAACACGACCAACTAGAAGATCGAAGCGGCAGTAGACTGGTACCTCCTGTGTGAGGTAAAATTATTGATTTTACCTATGGAGTTTGGCTGGTTTGGATAAAGTGATATTTGGCTTGTATAATGGATTTTCTTGTTGGAAAGAGCTGTCTAACAGCAAGGTAAAGCAGTGAAAATATTCTAAATACAGCGTACACTTGCACTGATATTCTTCTTTTTTCATTTTTTCCCCCTGCTACTCTAAACTGGGGGCATGCCAACCGGCATCTACTATCACTGACTATCCATTCATACAATTCTAGATCATATAATCTGAACTATTTCTTCAACAGTGCTCCAGTGACTGTAAGGTTACTACAAAGGGGGAAGAATATAAGCATAGTAAGATAGTCTGCTTGACTGTATGCAGTGCCAGTGTACAAGAATGAGTTAAAGAACTTGCTGCCTCCTCGCAGAGTCACAATAAGATCAAATGAAAGACAAATGAAAGTTATACGTATCGGATACAGCACATTACAAGTCCTGTCTCTCTCCAACAAATCTAAAATATATTACTCACTGGAATGGTGTCTGTTGTTTCAAAACAACACCTGTTGTGCTGTCCCATTCTGGGCCTTCCATTCCAGTATAAATCAAAGCTGTGCTGCGCGCCAACATGTGTATACGAAGCGAAGAGAGCCACGCGAGACAACGGGAGAGGGAGGCTTGTGTCTCTCCCTCCAGTGTTGTGTTCATCATATCCTCACCAGTACTCCATCTTATTACTTCTGCCATATGACACGCGCCTCAGATCGCACGACCCATGAATAATATACGACCACGCCACCTCAGCACAGATGAAAGCGCACGCAGTGCACTGTGGGTCGGATACAGTGGGCTGAGATGCCGAGGTAGTGAGGAGGATGATGAGGAGGAAGAGAGTATATACAGATACCATGCAAAGGCCTGTGATTTTCAGTCCTCTTGTGCACATCTGTGTGTACGTGTGTATGTGTGTGTGTGTGTGTGTGTGTGTGTTTCATTCCTACCTCCAGCGGCAGCAAGGGTGACAGCACACATCAGTGACAGCTCGAGGTAGCAGCCAGTGGCACCTGAAAAGAGTGAAGAAGGGGGAAGAATGAGAGGATAAGGAGGGAAAGGGAACAATAAAACACATAACACACACTCACAACACATACACACACACACACACACACACACACACAGGGGAAAGCATTCCTCTCAGGAGAGCTGATCAGTGCGAGGCAGTTTGCCCGTCTGCGCTCTGCAGGGACATGGCGTTTCTCCCTCTCGGGGTCGGGAAGAAAAAACAAACACTACTTTTGATCATCAGGCCCTACTCCTCACCTAGGAGCTTTTTGGAGAAGAGACGCAGATTCTAAACACAGCATCGCCCTGTCTGGTGCTTGACTAAACACACACGGGTGATAACACACGCTGTGAGACACACCGAAGCACAAACTCTAAATGCAGACACACACACACACATACATACACAGGGCGTATGTAGAGAGGTGTATCAAACAGCAGAGCAAGGGATTAGGTGTAAAAAAAAAAGTGATCCCGGATACTACTTTCAGCAACACCCACTAAAAAAACATTGTTCCCACAAGCCTCAAGTTGTCCATTGAGGAGCAGGACTGTTACGTCACAGTAACAGCTGTTAAATGATATGAGCTTACACTTAATTTTTTATAGTCACCCACTGCATATGTTTCACATACAACAGTGATGCGTGCAGTGTTGGGTTCCCATTGTGAATTGCGAGCATTGTGTCACTGTAAAAAAAACCCATTCAGCAGCAAATCCTACCAGGAGCCAGCGAGCAAGCAACAAAAGGACTGTCGTGGCGAGCAGGCTAGCACCCACATTGTGCTCGAGTCGGTGGCAGGAAGGAGACAATAGGGAGGAGCGTTTTGGGAGCTTGACCTGGGCTACCTTCACTTCACCTCAGGTAGACAAGGTTAAGATGGATGGCCCTAATTAAAAGAAAGGGCCTCTCTTCTTCACAATAGCATCAGGTTTATTTTACAGGAACTTTAACGGGGCCTTTTGTGGCGAGGTAATTATAGGGTAAAGTGATTAGAGCTCCCTGAAGGCATGGAGGTGACAGACAGACTCGTCGGAGTAACCCAAGTAACCTTTCAATATGACATCTCTTCCTATTGTCATTCACACCGCACACTAATTTCAACCACGCAGCATGCATTTACGCTCTGCCTCTCGCACTCTCTCCTCCTCCTCCGCTCCCTCTCACTGTCATTACACTATGTACGAGAACAATGCACATATTGCCAAATGTGGCTCTGACGAACTCTAGACAAAAGGTTATGGAGATCATTTTTCCAATGAGGAGGGGGTCATGTTGGCATAAGGGCAGAGGCGACTGAGTTTCCTCCACAACAATGGCTGCAGACTGACCTAGCAAATCTTTGGAGCCGAAGGCTAGATGCGGAGCAGATGACGTGCCTTGCCCTGACCGTTTAACATGACTGGTTATGCCAGCTACGAGACCTGCCCCCGTGGGACTCTCTGAAGAGGAAATGTGTGTTGGGCATAGCAAAGAATGCACTAATCTGCTGTTTATTAAGTGTGGGGTAACTTGAGATTGGCGATTAAATGGAGATTTGAGTGTGATACAGCCGCTCCATAGGCGCAGTCACATGGCGCTGCGGCTCGTCTCGGTTCAACATATGGGCCTTGCTAAATGTGTGAAAGACTGCGAGTAGCGTGTGCACTGTCAAGCTTGCCAATCAAGGACCCAGCCTGTGACAGTGAGCTGCTTAACAAGGATTTCATGTCCCTGATATTTCTGATATTTCTGTGAAGCAAGCAGGGGACTTGATCATATCTTTAGAGCGGGAAAAAAAAAAAAAAAGATGTAGGAGCAAGAGCTCGGAGACGTGCCAACACCGGCTCTTGTCATTCAAGAGGGCTGAGTTTTGGATTTGGGGTTAGGGAAACAAGATAATGTTCACTTAAAAAGTCACAGAGTCATGTTTCAAATGCCTGCACCCGCTCCTCTGTGGCTCCTGTGATCCTTCAGAGAGCTTGCTTCCACTACATTTATCTCTAACCTTTCTGTGTGCTTGACTTAATATGTCATTGTGTTATGGGTGTATGCATACTGTTGGTGTATATCTGTGCCTGCATGTGTGTGTACAGAGAGTGATCTCTGAGGCAAGCCTGTCTGAGTGTGCTTGAGAACCACTGCCACATACTTAGATATCACTACCAAAGCTATTCGGAGAAGCAATTAAAATCTGTTTAGCTGTCTGCATGCATGAACGCACCCACCCATACCAGGCTGTCTGAGGAGTCAGGGAAGTCAGATACTATTATTATGCCCCAGTCTCCATGGCAAAAGGCTACACGGGTCAGTGTCGGCCTTAAGGTTAGATAGGCAAGCTTATGGTTTCAAAACTGTGGGGTTAAGTCCTGTTTCAGAAGGAATAGCTCCTGTCATGGTGACCATGATCAAGGCAGTTTCTCATTACTGCAGAGCTTCTGTTCATATTATTTGTCTGGGATCTACTTTGTAATGCTCTGAATACAGTGAAAACATTGAGTAAGACCCTTCAATATATGTGTTCATTTTAATAAACACATGAAATTGAGTCTTTAATATGAAGGGGAAGTTTTGATTTTTTGTGATTAATTTTAGTGATTGAATTTTTTGATTACAGGAGATCACCACCGAAGATTCATAGTTTTTCATTACAAATGCCATTTTCTCATAAGTTTGACGTCTCTATTTTATACTGTACATCCATCCTCCTCCTCCTGTGTACTTCAACCTTCTGAGCATACAAAGAGGAAGGTCATAGGTTCCTTTCATCATAAGTACAAATGTTACATGAGGTGTTGACTTTCTTTATTCCCTTCATCTTCTCACTGCCAATGACTTTTATTCAGTAGATTTTATGAAAAAGACAAACATAGATATGTTTTCATCAAGTGTGAACCAACCACGATGTTACCAATCAGTCTGAAGCCTCCAGTTTCTTGGATTTTTGCAGCCAGGTGATGCAGAGTGCTGACAAGATTGTGGAGCTGGTAGATGATGTATTGCAACGTGGGCAGGCACTTGGTTTTGGCTTGTCCAGAAATAATGGCAGCCTGTCTGGCCACAAAGTTTCTCATATTACAGCTAAACAGTACACTAAAATATCTTTCTAAAACATTTTAGATTAGAAATAGGCAATGTAGTAAGAGAATATTGGTCCATATTTGATCAACACTGCCTGGTTTAACAGTTTGATCAGAGTTTCGAGAAGATTCGTTGGAAACTGGACACACATAAGTGGTCACCTGATCGCAACCTTCCTCATATTGCAGTTAAACGGTCCACCGAAACATGTTTCTAAAAACATTTCATGCCAGAAATAGATACTGCAGTAACAGAATCTTAATTCATGTTCGAAAAGCGAGTTCCGTGAGCCCTGTGTGTTGCACTGGATGAAGACCAGTGCAACACACAGGGAATGACCTGTCAATCACAAGGCAGCCCTGCCCTAAAGCATACCCTGCTTTATCGTCTATTTCACTCTAAATGGGACCGTAATTTACTAAATGAATATCATCACATATTGAGGGTGACTTGAAAATAGTGATTCAGATCATGAACTCGTTAGGAAACTGTTTACTAAGGTCATAAATCAAGTGAGAATTTGGGTCACTTTGCAATAAGAGTACATACAATCTGATCTCTTTTTGCAGCCAAATGAGTCGTTCCCTGCTGGCCATTAGGAAAAATGCAGGTTTAAAGAACTTCTGCATCAGATTTGGAAGCTCAGACCACCGTTTGTGGTCTATGGTTTTCATAGATGAATAGGTAAATGCTTTGTGGAGAGTGACTTTTTTTCACAATCAATATGTGATGTTTTGTAATACAGCACATCGTGCTGGGCCAATCCTGTGTCATTCCAGGACAGAGCTCTAGTCAACAGAGGATCTCCTGTGCCCTCCCTGCACACAGTGATAAAAGCAGACATCAGTTGTCTGTAACATGAGTTATATGAGCCCATTATAACATGTAGTAGCCCTTGTTGATTCTGACCCTGGGCGTAGCGGTGAGTTCATACTCAGCTGAGTGTGTCAACTACACACAGGCATGCCTCTGTGTCTTATCAAAGCCCAACCAAAAGCCATTTTAAGACGCTCATATAAATCACTTAGCGGCCAATAGAGGTGTGCTTTATTGCAGGCACTGCACAGGGCCTCTTTTGTCAGCTAACGTTCTTTTGATAGTTTTGCCAATCACAGCTAATAATGCATCTGATAAGATAAGCTGTGGCGGGCTTCTCTCTTGGTGCAAGGGATTTTGCAGGAACGCTCCTAGTCGTGTCAATACCCCTTTGTAAGGAGTGTGTCCGAGTCAACACACCTGAGCACATCAGAGGCCGACGAACTCATCTCGGGTCAGCGCGCTCACCCCAGTCAGAGTGTTGTGTTTGTATGAGGGTGGGAGCAACACAGAACAACAGACCAAGCTTTGTGCCTGCTGTATTAGCCGCACTAATAACGGCCCTCTCAACAAGCTTGCTTGACAGCTGGGTGGGACTTTGAAGAATTCATAATGAAGCGATGCCTCAGATTAGCGCAGGAGCGGCTGCCTTTGAAGAAACAGCTCAGGTTGTGAGGTCCTAATTAGGAATGGCCTATTTTAGTTTGAACACATGCTAAGGAAAGAGTTTTTTTTGTGTGTGCGCGCTTATCATCATGTGTGCATACAAGGATACTGTGTGTGTAAGTTTCTCTGTGTGCACACATGCAACGCCTGTCTGAATTAATTTTGATTGTTTGTGGTGTGTGTGTGTGTGTGCGTGTGTGTGTGTGTCGATGCAGAAAGTTGTTAATTTTATTTCTCCGTGGGCTGTGAACTTGGACTGCTTTGACTCTCCCTTATACAACTGGGTTGGACTTTAGGGGCAGGGTGTGTGTGGATGTGCTAGGGCTGACACCTTCTGGTCAGTTGGGCAATTGGTTGGTCATTATTCTTTTGTCCGACAAAATTCCCAAATTCTCGTAATGGTTCAGACTCAGTGATTGAGTGATAACGGCTGTCCATGACCTGACTTCAAACATAAATCTGCAGATTTTTCTTTGTTCAATGTTGTTTTAGTGTTAATTTTTTAGGCTATCCTGTTGAATTTTGCATTACCATGTTGCTAATGTGGCCCACAGACAGGGGCGATGTTGGACTAATAGTGTAATATTGAAGGATTGTCAAGAGACACTGCAAACATTAAGCCTCGTTTGAAGCCAACTTCTTAAATAACAAGAGTAAGGTTTTTTCATGTTGCTTTTTGTTGACATTTATATTGCAGCGTGAGCTGCATTAGCACTGAGCTAAGCCAGTCGGGACCCTTGTTGCTAGCATGGGCAAATAGTTATGGTTAAAAATGGTGGTGTAAGATTAGTGGCAGCCAAGTGGAGGTGGCGGTAGTAAATTTCTTTGTGCATTGGTGACAAAACGTTAAAAATAAACATATTAGCGGTTTAAATTAAGCGAAAGCTCTCTGCCCTCTGCGGGAGAAATATTATATCAAATTCCAATGAAGAAATATGACATATTGACAATTTTTTATGTGACCGTAAAAACACACAAACTCTACAATTGCAAAATAAGGGGTGTCATATGTGGAGAGTCTCCTTTTCAATTTGGTATCAATAAAATCCATGAAGAAACTGTATTGATGTACAAACTCTACATTTGGGAAATGTATGTGGAAAAAAAAGGTCATACTGCAGGAATTCATTTGCTTGACAACATTATGTGACTTTGATTAGCACCATTTAGGCTACCAGGTAGATTCACTTTGCACTATGGTTGATTTAGTTAATCTAGAGATAGTTTGCAGGGTTTTTTTTGCCCATCTATCAATCAATTAGTTAAAGAGTAGGAAGAATTTCAGTCGACCAAGATTTTCTTTGGTTAAATACAGCCCTCGTGAGCAGGTGTGTGCAAACAGGTAGCAATCAGAGGAGAAACACAAGTGCTCATCTGGACTCATATTGATGATATTCCAGCCACGCTGCCCCACTAATTAACATACATGTGTACATGCATGCACACAAACACAGACATAAATCTCCACAGCACCAACCCTCCTCCCAGCTCTTCTTCAATCAGCACCGCTGCAAAACAATGGCGGAATGTTCCGGCCTGTTACCATTCCTCAGTGTCTATCTGATGAAGGAGAGCCAGGGATAATCCAGGCCGTCCTTATCAGTGGCAGGGATCCCATTTCCATATTCAGGCCCTGCTGGCTGATAAGAGCAGCTCCTGATAAATGTGTAGTGATGGAGTGATACCTGTGGTCTGAAGTTGATGAGAGCCTTATGAATGGCTAAAGCAGAGAGGTGATGAAGGCGGGGGGTGGGGGTGGAGGCTGGACAGTAGCTTTCAGCAGGGCTGATAAAAGCAAGGAGGAAAGGGTTGTGATTAATGTGCCTAAGTGGCCTGAGGTCACAGGCAGGCCCTCGCCAGTGACTGCTCTTAAGAGAGGTCACCTCCACGACCATCCGTCACATAGGAGCACACAGACACACTGTTACACACTGTCTCTGTGTGTGTGTGGATGAAACAAAACTGGCCACAACTACTTAGTATACAAATGCATACATAGCCACATGCAAACATACTATGTGCACATGTAAGCATATGGCATATTTCACAGTCTTTAAATACAGTTGCATTGGAAGCACAAGTGTGCGGTTTCACAGTTCAGGAAGCTGGACACTGAACACTGGGTGGGTGGCACAGAGGGATCACTGACCACTTGAGGAGGACATATGACCTCCATTTTTCAGCAGCCCCGTCCTTGGGGCCAGACAGTCAGACACAAATGCATTATTAATTGGGCTCTGTTTCACTATGTCCATTGCTCCTTTATCAGCATGTTGACTATTACCAAAATCATCCCTCATTTATTGGCTTAGAAAGGCCCATTCTCATTGTCAGTGACGTGACAAAACGTGTGTGCACAAAAACACTGTTTAAAAGAATCACGTGACGTCTGAGTGATTTGCGTAGAGTGCACTCATGTCAAGATTTGACCTGCCTTAAACTGGTTCATATACTACTAGTTTTTATCTGTGCTAACACTGAAATTAGCATTCTAGTTTGTTATAGTATACTGACTGATAGCACTGAGGCTGGGATGCACCACAAGGAGTAATTTTTAAACCTGATTAAATCATGATTAAACTTGCACCAAACTTTTAAACTATCTTAAAACCAAGATGTAAACCTAGTTTGTACTCTAAACCTACCTATTTTATTTCTGTTGAACCAAAACTTTAGACTCCAAGTTAAAACGTGATCCAGTATTAACTTGGTTGGCTTTTTGAGATGGATTGAGCAAAACTGGCAAGTTCCTCAAAGAAAGTTAAAGGCAGATTTTTATGATGTGTCTCATAGATCAAGCCTACCTTTCTATAATGTGTCTCTTCTTTCTTTCATGCGAGCTGATCCGTTAAAACAGTCTGTCAGCTGCTGCTTTCTTACTGTGCTGTTGCCAATTTTAAATATCCCATCCTATTTGGCCATATTGCTCCATTTATTCGGACAACAAATTTTATCAAAGGAGAAGAAATTAGCGCTCTTCTGCCACGCTATCATGAGTAAGCTAACTAGGCTAACTAACTTTTTAGTGAGCTAGCAAACAATGTAACATTTTGTCATAGAATACAGAGCAGCCTGAAGTTATTGGTTTACCCCTGGGTCCAGGCAGGATGCAAATTTATTTTTTATTCATTTATTTATTTCAGTTTGGGTAAGCAAGCACTAACATATAGATTAAACTCTATTTAATTTTATTTCAAATGAATACAATTGGAATAATTAAACAGAGGCAATTTTTTAATCATGAAATAATAATTTTAAACCTGGATTCATGCATATTAAATCTAATTTAGTTAATTTTAGATTAAATTAATCTTCAACCCAGTCCCAAAATAACAGAAGGAAATAGGAGGAAATTCTCCCATTTTTCTGAAATGTGTTTTCTTGTTTTAAAATAGGAATACTGATGGAATTGGATTGAATGCATGAATTGGATTGAATGCTCACCAAAATTATGAATTTTAAATAAGCAAAAACAAATCCCATATTTCTTAATTATTTAAGTGAAAAGATGGTTGTTGAGCAGGCATGTATCGGCGTATGTGTGTATATATGAATATACATATTTTTGAAAACTGTAAGACCTTGTCACCATCGTATCCACATGGCACAGAACTACTTAGAATAAATATATGTAGAAAACAGAAGTGCTGTTGTTTGAGGATGTTGTTGTTGATTTTTGCTGTTGTTTTCTCCATGGGGACCGTTAGAAAGGGGCCCCTGTCCCTGGAGAAGACCTACACCACAGGGAACCCTTAAAAGCACATATTAAAAACACACTGTCTATCTCCCTCCCATCTCCTCACATCCCCAGGCCCCTCCATACACTGTAAACAGCTGGCTTCACTGATATTTTATTAATGATGTTCTTTAATTAGTTTAATTACGTAGAATCACGTCTTTGTGCATAATTTCACCCTCTTTAATGAAAAAAAAATCCCAACTGCCATTTATGTATACATAGAAATCTCTGCCCTCTGGCTGAGAGAAGTGTAGTAATTGTGTGCGTTTCTTTCAAGACCTTGTACTATGAGGTGCTCTAAGTGTGAGTCAGTAGTGGGCCGGTTTTGCTTTGCATGCTTTTTGTTGTCAATCAGGCTTTGTTTGCTGATGAAAGCAGGGTGGTGCTGTGAGCCAAGCAAGAGCTTACTCATCCAATGTATCATGTTTGGTTTGATTACGCCAGTCTTTCTTAGATTAAAACAAAAAAAAACATGTATCCTTTCTTAAGCTTCATAACTTGTCCATTCTTGATTTGCACATGCCGCTGGGCAAATGAGATTTAACTGATAGCTATCATTTCACGGCCCAGTAGTTGAATAGTGTATTCAATAAGCCATCACTGAAGATTAGGAAGTAAGGAAACTTGGACAGCATCATCCACAGTTCATCAAACACCCAAAGAGCTCTGGGCATAGGAGTGCCGTGTTTCACTGTGACCCACATGCCAAGATGGCAGGTCCACCTGGGACGTCCCTCTGTGTTTGCACTGTAACCTAATAAGAGCAGATCAGTGCTTAAACACAGGGCTTTATTTAGACAGCACAATGGTTAGTCAGCAGCAACATTATCTGACCTCATACATCTTATCATGCAAGGCCCTCTGTCAACAGTGTTACTGGAAGAGGACAGCGCTAATGCTCACACACATTAGCATCCCTCAACAGTTTCCAAGATGGCTGCCGGGATAGATACAGGGGGGGAAGTGCAGCTTGTCAGACACTGATGTTCCACCATGATGACAACGGGAGTAAATGAGGTTTCAGAGACCTCATCTAAGACAAAATCAATATGCTGCCTCCTCAGCTCAGGAGAGAAGCTTTCTGCATTATCTGCTTTAAACTAACAC
>JAJHUR010072543.1:0-11731 GCA_027495735.1 Lutjanus campechanus | reverse complement strand
GGTAAGATGAGACTGTGGAGTCAGTATTGATGAAGCTGTGTGTAAATGGATGAAATGCTGTAGTTTGTCTCTGTGTTGAGGTGGATCAGTGGTCCTGCAGAGTCCTGTCCTCCCTGTGATGGAGGGACATGATGTCACTCTGAGCTGTAAAACAAAGAGGCCTCCCTCCAACCTCAGCGCTGCTTTCTATAAAGATGGCTCCCTCATCAGGACTGAGCCTACAGGTCACATGACCATCCAGCATGTTTCCAGGTCTGATGAAGGCCTCTACAAGTGTCACAGCAGCAGTGATGGAGAGTCTCCACCCAGCTGGATCTCTGTCACAGGTGAGACACAATTCTTGACTGATTTCTTGAGATTGTCTTAAATGTGACAACAATGAGACAAAAGTCTTATTTGATCTAATTGTTATTTTTTATTTATTCACTTCAGGGCGACCCATCACCACATATCCTATTTCCTCCACTGCTCCCTCCTCTTCCTCTCCTCCTCCATCCTCACATCTTGGTCTCATCTTGTCATCGTCTGTCTCATCCGTCTGTGGTCTGGTGATACTGGTTGTACTGGCTCTACTGGTGAGACGATGTGTGCAGAGGAAACATGAAGGTGAGAAACAGGTTTAGTTTATGAAAAGTGTGGTTTGTGTTTATTTGTCTCTCTGTCTTTGTGAGGATTTATTTGTGTCCTGACTGGTGTGAGCTGGACAACAGAAAAAAGACCCAGATGCAGGAGGAACCGGAGGGACGGGTGGACTGGGGGGCTGAGGATCAGTGGAGCAGGAAACCTCAGGCAGACGGCCTAAGAGCTGAGCAGAGACGGAGCGGGGCTGGAGTTCAGGGGGACCAAGTGCAGCTGTTCTGGAGGACAACCTGAGAGATGATGTATGTGAGACCAGTCTGGAGGCTGAGAGGGGACCAGACCAGAGGCTGACAACACAGGCAGGAGTGCTTTGAAGGCTAATGACATAAAGCAGAACTGTTCTGGAGGCAGGCGACATGGTGGAGCTGTTCTGAAGGACATCCTTGACGTAGGTGAGACCGCTCTGGAGGCTGGTGACCAAGCAGGGACTGCTCTTAAAGTGGACAACATGAGCAGGACTGCTCAGGAGGCCAGCAACGAAGGCTGAGGGTCAGGAAGGCAGCAGGCACCAGGAGATTCAGCTGAAGCTGCTGGACTTCAGGACCAGGGAGCGCTTACTGAAGAGCAGGACTGTTTTCCAGCAGCTCAGAAGAAATGGGAGGTGAAGAAGAGCTTGTGTGGAACCAGCAGTGGAATGCCTCCTATTGGCCAAATTCAGGGTCCCACAAAAACCACATCCATGCACGTCACTCTAAAGTCAGGCCATGAAAAAGACCCGTCGAGATGGTGACTGTCTACTGAGTCCATGATCCCAAACACAGACAGAGACAGGACGACGACATCATCAATGATTTATTCACAAAAATACACAAATACACAAAAGTACAACTTTCTGTTGGTGTGTGTGTGTGTGTGTGTGTTAAAAGCCACAAATTTATTTTTTTTACTTTGCTTTTCACCTTTTTAGTTAATTTAGTTAATTATTTTGATATAAGTTATATTTGATAACAACAAGAACACATATATTTAACATTTATTTACATCTAAACAGCAGTGTAGCCAGATGAAATGTTGTCTGGGTGTGAGTGTGAAGTGAATGTTCTCATTCGTCCAGGTCATTGTAAGCTTTGGCTTCAGTGTGACACTGTGGTCTTGTATCTTGTGGTCAGAGTGGTGATCATGTATCAGCAGTGCTGCTGCCCAGTTTCCTGTTTTCTGATAAAATGCTTTAGTATAGTTTGGTCTCGTGAATGTTTTACCAGCTGATTACTATATTATATTATATTATAACTTAAAAAATGTGAATAACTCCTGCAGCATCCTCCTTTTACTTTCATATCAAACAAATTATTTGCAGCAAATGTTGTAGCAGTAGATGCACTAACAGTATTTACATCAGCTGCAGTACTGCAGTAATAATAATATTTATTTTCCAGAGAGTGATCCAGCTCCAGTCTACTCAGCAGCAACAAGAACAGAAGACATCGACTCTGAAGCAAACAGCTGGAGAGGTACAGCAGCTCCTCTTTAAAGGGTTATAACCAGTGTTTATAACAGTGTTAGCAGCTCGGCTCTGTGTGGAAATGTCTCATCAAGTAAAAGGTAGAAGGTAAACTTCATTCAGCGCCATCATCAGGTCCAAATACCTGCAGAACTGAGGCTCCCATCAGCCAAATAGTCTGGGTTTTCTCCACCATTAAAGAGGGTACGAGGGGGCAAAAGTGTTTAGTTTAGTGTTTCACCAAATGCAAGGTGGTGGGTCTGGCACATGGACTGTGTGTCTCTATGTGCACCTACTTTTTATGCATGTGCAGCAGTGCAACTTGCAAAAGGGCCGAGGTATGGTGATCATGAACTCACTGGAGTCATCGCTCTGAAATAACTGTGACAATCACAGTTAAACATTATAATAACAGCTCAGCAGTATAAAGAAAAAGACTTAGTGATGATTACATCAGACTGACACTATTTTAGCAATAATTTTAATAACATATCTCACCTGGAACGTTGTACTGCAGCAGCCTGGTGTTGTTTTCAGGTGATGCACTCTGGGCTGCTGCCTTCAGGTGCTGCAGGGATTTCATAAAAATCTTTTGATTCCATATAAAACAGCTGTGGAGTCAGATTAAATGTGTTTGGGTGTGAGTGTGAAGTGAAGTGTGACACTGTTTGTTGGTCCTGTGGTCAGAGTGGTAATCACGTATCAGCAGTGCTGCTGCCCAGTTTCCTGTTTTCTGATGAAAGTTTGGTCTGGTGTATGTTTTACCAGCTGATTATTGACACTATTACTTTAAAAATGTGAATAACTTCTGAAAGTACAGATACTATGTCTATATTCTGCTATAAATGCACTGTTTCCTTCAGCATCCTCCTTTTACTTTCATATCAAACAAATTATTTGCAGCAAATGTTGTAGCAATAGATGCACTAACAGTACTTACATCAGCTGCAGTACTTGCAGTAATAATAATATTTATTTTCCAGAGAGTGGTCCAGCTCCAGTCTACTCAGCAGCAACAAGAACAGAAGACATCGACTCTGAAGCAAACAGCTGGAGAGGTACAGCAGCTCCTCTTTAAAGGGTTATAACCAGTGTTTATAACAGTGTTAGCAGCTCGGCTCTGTGTGGAAATGTCTCATCAAGTGAAAGGTAGAAGGTAAACTTCATTCAGCGCCATCATCAGGTCCAAATACCTGCAGAACTGAAGCTCCCATCAGCCTCAGCTGGACTTTTCAACATTCACTGACAAATAGTCTGGGTTTTCTCCACCATTAAAGAGGGTACGAGGGGGCAAAAGCATTTAGTTTAGTGTTTCACCAAGTGCAAGGTTGTCGGTCTGGCACATGGACTGTGTGTCTCTATGTGCACCGACTTTTTATGCATGTGCAGCAGTGCAACGTGCAAAAGGTCCAGGATGTGGTGATCATGAACTCACCGGAGTCATCGCTCTGAAATAATTGTGACAATCACAGTTAAACGTTATAATGACAGCTCAGCAGTATAAAGTGATGATTACATCAGACTGACACTATTTAATTTTAACGTATCTCACCTGGAACGTGGTACTGCAGCAGCCTGGTGTTGTTTTCAGGTGACTGAATTAAAGATAAACAGAGCACACTGCACTCTGGGGCTGCTGCCTTCAGGTGCTGCAGGGATTTCATGAAAATCTTTTGATACCATATAAAGCAGCTGTGGACAGCTGTGAGAATCATCCTCGTTCATTGATGGATCAGTGCAGACTGATTTACTGACTCTCCTGCTTTAAACACATTAAATGTTATTTTCACCCTCAGTATATTCAGATGTAACCTCAGTCTGTCTTTTTCTGGAAGCAGGTCTGTTTGTGGTGTGTTTATGTTCCAGTTTGGGAGCTTGAAAATATGGTCACTCTAAAGACATTACACAAGCTAAACATCAGCATGTTAGCATGTGGCTCAAAGCAGCAGTCTGTCTGAGAACAGCCTCACAGAGCTGCTGCTGAGTGTTTTCCATCATAACCATTTATCAGACAGTCGAATAGTTTCAGGAACCTCTTGACACCCTGGGAAACCTACAGTCCAACATTCACTCTCATTTAATGACCACAGCTGAGTGGAAGTGAAAAAGAAGTCAGAGTTTCAACTTCTCTCTCAGCTCTTTTTTTAAAGTCTGAGGTCAACACTATGAATGTCCTCCAGGAGAGGCTGTCTGAGAATGTGCAGAGTTTTTTCCTCCTCTCCAGCAGCTGACTTTAATCCAACAATGTGGCCACTCAGAGTAACAATGAACATTTTATTCTCTGTTTTCATGCCTAACCGGCACTTAATCATGTAAACTGACTTTGAAGCCCTCGGCCTCATGTCACATGAAAGCGGTCGCTCATAGTTGTGACCCAGAGAAGAATCACCACCATCTCTGTATCTCCTCTTTCCTGTCTGCTTCAGTCTCAGTGTTTCCAGCAGCAGCAGGCAGCTGTTTTCAGTGATGAACCTTCTGAACATGATGTGCTGAGCAGCAGACAGCAGACAGACAGTTAAAGATGAGCTGGTGAACACAGCAGAGCACTGAGCAGCTAAATAAACAGGTTTCCCTCTGGAGGGGAGGAGGCAGAGACAATATACCAACTCTTGACTTTGGAAGTGACAGTTTGCTCCAGTAGGTAGTACAGCAAGCCTGCAGGCCACATGAAGTACTGCAGTACCAATGCATTAATATACTTTACATATGAACTTTAGCAGCAACTCAAATTCAATTTAAACTGATCTTTTCTCTCATTCTGAAGATATAAATGTTGCTCATCACAGTGTTACAGAGCCAGAGTCTCTTTAGAAACATGTCAAATGTTATTTTGTTTGTATTATTATACTGACGGTGCTGTTATATTACTTGTATGAATCTTTTGCAGAGAGTGAACCAGCTGCAGTTTATTCAACAGTGAGAAGAAATGAAGACGTCAGTTATGGACAAATATCCATCAGGTCAAAGAGCAGGAGAGGTAAACTCCTCCTCTTTAATTCATCAAAGTGATTTATGTTTGTTCAAATGTCATTTTGTGTCAGAAATGTGATTATATATTTTATTAGAGTGTTTGTTAGCTAACTTAACAAAATGTTAACATTTTCGTTCTTAATTTTAAAAAGTTTGTAAGTTTGGTGCAACATAATTTAAAAAATGAATTCTTGTTAATGTTTGAAGTGTTTGTGTGTTCAGAGTTTCCAGCAGAGCCACAAGTCGTCTACTCCTCTCTGAACGTCCAACAGTCCAACCACTGACGTCCAGACGCTCAGACCCTCAGACCTCAGACCCTCAGACCCTCAGACCTCAGACCCTCAGACCCTCAGACCTCAGACCCTCAGACCTCAGACCCTCAGACCCTCAGACCCTCAGACCCTCAGACCCTCAGACCCTCTGCTGAGTCAGCACAAACACTGAGCGAGAGTTACAACAGGTCGACTAAACATCAAACACTGAAAAAGAGGAACTTCATGAAGAAATATTTCAAATTACACAACCTGAGCATCCTGCGGTTTGTCATTTGTGACAAAGTTTGTCTGCAGGTAAACAAGACAAACATGACATAAAAGACAGAATGAAAACAACATAAAAGACGTAACAAACAATACATAACAAGACAAACATGAAGTAAAAGATGAAGCAAGAAGAAAATGAACAGCTGGAACAAGATGAACACAAAAGATGTAACAACAAAAATGACATTAAAGACAAAATGAAAACAATGAAAAGATGTAACAAGACAAATATTGTGTAACACGACATAACAAGACAAACAATTTAAAAAAAAACAATGAAACATCAAACCAAACAAGACGAGCACATAGTGTCCCACACAGGTGACAGGTGTGTCACAGTCCTGTCAGCAGGTATGAGAGTCATGAAGCTGCAGGAGCTCACAAACACATTTTTATTTATTTTTATCGTCTGGTTTAAAACCAGTTGAAACGTATCTACAGTTTATTATTTCTGATCTAATCTGTGCAACAGACAAATGAAACCCATCGAAAACACAAACAGGACATTTTTAATCAATAAAAGTAGGGATTATATTCTCAGATTCATAATATTTATCACTATAGTTTAATTTAGGGGACAAACAGGACTCGTGCCTGTAGTTCAGGGCTGATCTGCTGAAATATTTCTGTGTGTAGTTCTGTTTCTCTGTGTTTGATGTTTATCTGAACTTTTGTCTCCTCCTGAGAGTTGAAGACTTCAGAGTGAAGATCATCACCTGTTGATCAGAGTGAAGCTGCTCTGCTGCCCCCTGCTGACTGTCTGACTGTACTGATGCTTTACAAAGAGCATCTCAACACGTGATCAGCTCAACTTCCAAATGATCAATCAACAACTGTCAGTTTAATCATGAAATATCACGTCTTTGTGCTGGATTCAGTTGAATATAGGTAGAAAATGATTTTCTAATCAATGCACACGACTGTAACAGATTACAGTTACATTTATTTTGTAATTTAATTACCAGCAATCACTAACATGTAACTAGTTACTCCCTCATATAAATAAGTCTTGTTGTTGAAGAGGACTGATGAGTCAGCAGGCAGGTTTAGTTTATTCAAAGGTTAAATAAAGGTTCTTCATATGTTGTGAATCACTGTGATCATGACAGGTTCTTATGAATTCAGTCTTGAATTTGCAAGAAAAATAAAATAAATGTTCTCACTACAGTCTCTGGTGTGTGAGTCACTTCTCTGTGTTACATGTTCCAGCTGATAGAACGTCTCAATCAACAGTCCAGCTGCACTTTAGTCTTAATATATCTCACATTTATTTACATATCACAGAATACAAGAACATCTAATACATGTACGGTTCTAAGACACCATCAGTTCATACAAAGCAGCTCAAACATTTACAAACAGCTTCGAAAGATTTTAACTTTTAACATGAAGGTATAATGTGCAACTTTTCCCACTAACAGTGTTTAGACTTATATAATGGAAATGAATTGCATTTAGTCTGAAGACTACATTATCATGGGAGACCCTACCAGGAGCTCAGTGCTCCAGACAACACAACTCCCAGGACCAATGGACACACAAACCCTAGGTGCCCTGAGGTACACTGAGGGGAAACACTGAATCAGACCTGGTGCAAAAAACTCAACATCCATCTATCCATCCACCTTTTTCCTCTTATCCGGGGCCGGGTCACAGGGCCAGCGGTCTAAGCAGGGACACCCAGACTTCCCTCTCCCCAGACACTTCCTCCAGCTCTTCCAGGGGAATCCCGAGGTGTTCCCAGGCCAGCCGGAGTACTAATGGAGCAATGCTCAACATATTAATGTTAAATTACAGCATAAAATCGTATTTAAATGACTGACAGACATTGACATGAAACGTAATTGTACACTTGAGACAGATATGATTTCTATGTGAAAATCTGAATGATGTGTCCATCTGCAATAATGTGAGAAGAGATGTGATTTTTAAAAATGTACAGAAGAATAATAATAAACTGGGAGGATAAAGAGCGAGGACAGCAACGTGTGGTTGGATAACAGCTCAAACTGAGCTTCTTGACCCGCCTCATCTCTGCACTGATGCAGTCACGTGATTTCTGAGAAAACAGGACTGCTCTGAGCACTCATGCTGCATTCAGGGTGTGTCAGACATTCAGCTACTGAGACATTAACAGCAAATAAAGAGAGAAACTAAAAGACAGTTCACTGTCTGTTGATATTAAAGTACACAGATGTTGAACACTCAGACTGCACATCTGTATAATGAAACACTCTGACGTCCAGCTGCTGCTCTGCAGAACCTCAGACCTCAGTATCAGATATGATATGTTGTGTTTGTGTTTCCTCCGTCCTCTCTGCTGGAAATCTCATCTATTTTAGTCAGTTTATAATAAAACATACTCTATAACATGTGATATACTGAATATAAATCATCCTCACTTCCTGTTTGTCCTCTGTGAGACAGACACTTTGTTGAGACAGACAGATTAGTGCAGTCAGACAGTCAGCAGGGGGCAGCAGAGCAGCTTCACTCTGATCAACAGGTGATGATCTTCACTCTGAAGTCTTCAACTCTCAGGAGGAGACAAACTTTAAACGTGTCTGTGAGTAAAAAGAGTGATGAGAAGTTTCATCACTCTTGTTGACTTGTAGACACGTTTAAACTTTCACTTCCAACATGTTCAATTAAATAAATTCAAAGTGTATCAGGTCACGTTCAGGTTCATCTGAGGACAAACTCACTGATGAAGGTGACGTCACACAAAGTCAGAAACACCCACATGATAACATGCTTCATATCAAACTGTGTTCAAAAGGTCACAGTGAGACTGTACTGCAGACAGCTGCATGGTTTTTATATTTTGATATGAAACAATAAGAATAAAAGTCAGATGTTTGTGTGACTTCAAACTGCTCTGTGTGTTCTGACTGCTCAGTAAAGATGGAGGCTGATCTTCCTGCTTCATCTCTCTTTATGATCACAGTTTAGACATTTACTTTAAACTTCAGTAAAACTTTGAGTCAAAACTCTGTTTCACTTTTGTGTTTCTGTGAATCATTGTAGAGGAATTACTGATGAAACTTTCTGTTTCTTCGTTCAGTGTATCTTGGCTCTCAGCCAGCGTGTGAGTTCCTGAAACACGACTCGTCGTCATGTTTCATCCTGAAAGTGAACAAGTGTCAGTGTTTGAAGCTCTACACTCAACATCAGCAGCCACACTGCCTCCAGAAACATTGTTCATATATTTTATTAACATTTTAGTCTCATATTCAGAGGAGAAACGCTGCAGTGTTTCTATCATGAAGGCCCCTACACATGATCTGCGGTAAAAACGCTTTGCGCTGGCCATCCCAAATGTTTCCCTATGGAGAAAGCGATGGCGCCTGACTAAGCGGTACCGCTACCCTCGGCGTGGCGCACCACTCAGATCTGGCGCTTACCGTTTGGGAGGGGGAGTCTATGGAATGGGGAGAATTTGGCCTGCGTTAAAAAGTTCTACCCAGAAGTCCCAAATTACATTCATCCCCAGGATTGCCTTTTTGTCCCCAATAAAATCGCCCTGGACTACAACTACACCACGGGCTGGGACCTGGGACTTTGAGGGCCAGTTACGGTTAAAATGTCCAGCCTCAGCACAGGTATTACAAATTGGACGCCCTCAGGAGTCCCATTTATATTTGGAGGGGAACTCTTGTGTCCAATCTGTTACTGTGGGTTGCAAGCAGGATGTGTGCTTATTCACCGTGCAGCAGGTAGACGGCAGCCACTGCTCATCTTGTTCCTCCATTTTGACCTTGTCAAAGGACAGCCTAGGGGTCTTCTGTACTTTAGAACACAAAACAAACACAAAATGTCTCCATCCTGCTTGTGTGGTGTAATCCAAGTGTCTGCAGGCTGCGACATTAAAAACTAAATGCAAAAGACGCCATTTACGCCATGTTTTTATCATCACATCAGTATAGTCGTGAGTACATACAAAATGGCTTATTCTCGCAGGGTGATATATCACTTTAAGTTGTCATGAGTCCACAGAGACAAAGCAGACAGCTCTTCTTCAATATGAATCTGTGATCATATTTAGAGTTGATGTGGTTTTAATCTGAGTTCAGTCTGACAGAAACACAGTCAGAGACTCACCTCAACTATTCATTTATTGTTGAACATCAAACTTTGGATATATATAGAATTCACTACAAGAGCAGCAGTCTGTGAGTCAGAGTTTGTAACCACCTACATAAGAGAGGAAACTGAAACCACAGACTGATCACACACACAGTGGGGATGGTGCAGTTTTAAAATGAGCTCAGAGCGGTTTCAGACTTCACCCTGTAAAGTTCCCGCCATTTTGTCGTGACTGATTACAGGAGACAGTTGGTGACGTTCATTTTGAAACCACACACTCGTTCCTCAGTCATAGAGTCATTGTTTGACTCAGTCTGTTGTTCAGTGGTTAATCAGGTCAGATCAGATCACAGCACTCTCAGTAACGTCTGTTCTAAAACCAGGATTCTGTTCAAAAGTCAATAAATAACTTTTATGTCATCTGAGCCTTTTATTGTATGTTGGATATAAAGACAGACTGAGCTGTGAACTTCCTGTTTTTAAAGAATACTTCACAGATGAACTCTGTGAGGACACAACGCCTGTATGTTCCCATGTCAGCAGCTGCCTGGACGCTCATGTTTGTTTTGACTCCAGATCAGATCAGACCTGCTACAAAAGGATCAACACAGACTTCAGATTACTGAAGTACATTTACTCGAGTCGTGTACTGAAGCAGTATTTGTCTTTCATGTTGTGTTTGCAGCACATCTGTCTGACAGCTGTAGTTTCATGTTACTCTGCACATTAATATTCTACATGTAAACATGATGAAGTGTCAGAGATGAATGTGTTGGAATGATCTCCACCTTCAGGGTCAGCTATAATTATTATAGTGACAGAGCTTCACTGAAGCCACCATGTGTACCTGAGGAGGCAGATTAATAACACACCTGTGTCTGTCTGTCATTGATTTCCTCCTTTAAATCAGCTCCTCACTACAGTCTCTGGTGTGTGAGTCACTTCTCCTGCAAACATTGTCACTTTTCAATCAACAGTCCAGCTGCACTTTATTCTTAATATATCACACATTTCTCACAGAATACAACAAACATCTTGTGCATATTAAATAATACCGTTAGGGTTCTAAGAAACCATCAGTTCATTCAAAGCAGCTTAAACAACTTTTAACATAAAATATACAACATTTTTCTCAAAAAAACAAAAAAAAAAACAACAAAAAAAACCCCAACAATGTATAAATTCATATAAAAAGTCTCAACAATCAACTGTCTCTGTGGTGTGTTTAGGGGCAGTTCAGGAAAATCCCGTTAATCTCCCTTTAACATCTTTCAACATGAAAACTTTAGACTTTAACACTGTCTGTGACAAAATTCATAAATCGCCGATAAAAACATACTGTTAGCCTCACAGGATAATTGCCTAATTCATATTTTGGCCCAGTTGTGATATCTGTGTAACTGTACTCTCCTAACACTGCTGATTCAACAGTTGTTGTGTTTTTTCCACACTTGGTCACGTATCTGGTTGAACTTAATATTACAATATCAATAAAAAGTGTTGTTTGCTGAAAAATCAGTTTTTCATCTTTTCTTGAAACCTTGAAATAAGACTTAAGCAATGATGCTATGAGGCTAACGATACATTATACACAGCTGAAGAAACAAGAGGTCACACTGATAAACTGAGTGAAAAGTTGTGTTGACTTTAACTTTGTCACATCTGCTCTACAAACAGGACGATGTTCAGATCAAACTAATCAGTCATTTCATCACATAAACAATAATTTAAACTTTTTTGGCCTTTGAAACCATAAATGTCAGCTTATCAGGTAAAATCAGGTAAGTGCAAGTACAAAATTAAATGTGTCAACAATAAAATGGCTCAAGTGTAGAAAACTGACTGTGTACCTGAATCCTCTTCACATTAAACTGATAGATCAAAAATATTGATAGCATCGATACCAACGTTGGTATCAAGTGTCAGTTTCTCTTCTCTACATTCAGTACACAGCTCCCGTTAAATCAGAACCCACCACACACACACACACACACACACACACACACACACACACACACACACACACACACACACACACACACACACACACACC
>JAJHUR010072542.1:0-98010 GCA_027495735.1 Lutjanus campechanus | reverse complement strand
ACAGATTTACTTGATCACAAAATTCAAATTTGTATACCATTAGTGAAATGGAGAATAGAAATTTTTAAACTTTGTATTTACTTCACTATTAACAAACTGACTCAGGAAATATGTTGGAGAAAATATAAGCCAGGCCAAGTAGATCAACATTTTTTTATGAATTGATCTACGGTGAGACCCACCACATAGCTACAAAACTGCTGCATGAAGATACCAAAGAATCTCGCTGCAGAAGCATTCACACTGGCATATACCACTTCCAGTTGCGTATATCCAATACTATTGATTATAATTCAAGAATTCAAGGTCGTTTGTCATCATTATAAAACACAAGGTTGTGCAACGAAATTAGAGGTGCTGTTCCTTCACAATACACACAAAATACAACATATATATAGATTTTAATTGAATAATGATACAAAAGATACAATATTTAGAGGTACTTAAAGGAACTTTCATATTTTGTTGATTTTGGAGGGCTCTGTGGACAAAGGTTGTAGTGTTTCCACCACTAAAACTACTGAATATAACATCAAAAACAAAATTATCTAAAGAAAAATCTCCTTGCTTCTATTTAAGTGGCTTACATACTACTCAATGTAAGTTTGACAGGGAAAATGTAAGCACAGGTTCATTTCTTCTGATTTCAAGGAGAATCTGACCCGGTGGCAGACATTAAGAATAACTGTATAGAAACAGCCAATCTTAACACAGATTATCTAACCAGTTAAAAAACTCAGTGCTCTCTTTCTTTTCTTTCTCTCTAATTTGCCATATGTTTGTGTTGGTAAATGTCCTTCTGTGAATCCCAGGAGGAGTGTGATCAAAATAACCTCCAAGCAGAAAAAATGATTTCTCTAAAGTAAATGTTGTAGTCTCTTCATTAGTCCATACACCTTCGACACAGATGGTGGTCTACACCTACATGCCAACAAGAACCCCTCCATGTTTTCAGTGTTTGATGTATGGAGCCTTTACTGAGAGGAGAAGGTTAATTGCTTTAACGTGTTCTCATTTGAAAGACCTCCTGAAGCTGTGCAGGATATCAAGTCAAGACATGTCAGGAGTCATTATGCTCCCTCAGTGCTCATTAAACTCAGTAGCCCAGCAATACAAACCAGGACTAAGGATGGTTTATGCAACAGCAACATCTGCTGCCTGCATGAGGACATTATACCTCACTGTGTTACCTATTGTTTAACACTATATTCCCCTTCGTTCTTCTCACAGGCCAAATACTGGAATTCGAGTGTGAATGAGGTGGAGGGAACTATCACAGATAATAAAGGAAAGGTCGTCCACAGACTCTTTGGAAAGTGGCATGAAGCAGTTTTCTGTGGAGACCCGCCCTCAGCCACTTGCATCTGGAGAGCAAGTATGACACATTTCTTTCATGAGACTGCACTTTTACAATAAAAGTCTCCCTGCTACAGTGTCTGATGCAGTGCATGTTATTTGTGTGCAATGTAGATGCGATGCCAGTAGACCATGAGCAGTACTATGGTTTCACCAAGTTTGCTATTGAACTGAATGAGCTTGACCCATCCCTGAAAATGCTGCTGCCGCCAACAGACACCAGACTACGTGTGGACCAAAGGTGAGAGAGAGAAAAATGAAAAATTAAACTTTTAAACAATTAAATTTTCATGCAATTAAGTAAGGAGACTGTGGATGGTTGCAACACTTTTTGCATTTCTTTCAGTTGCTCAGAGACTATTTGGACTAGACCAACCAAATTTTTATATATTAAACTTATATCTGTCTGATAATTACGCATACAATTTAAAGATTATATTTGACATGTCTCAGAAGAGAAGACAAACTCAGATGTTGTAACTGACCCCAACCCTGAGAACAGTTGCAATATGATAAAGTGACAGTTGCAACATTTTAAAAATACATTAAATTTAACTACTACTCTTTTGCTTTTTGTCTCAATAAGCTAAATTGACAAAGATACTGATGAAATCTTTGTATGCAATAACTTTCTGTGGACAGTCAGAATTTGGTGACATTCTGATCAGTATTTCCAGAGATATATGTTATAAGGCAGATGCTGTCCCTCTCTGAGAATCCCAAATTTTCGCTGTTTTCCATTTTAGAAGGACCCAAAAATCAACCAAATAAACAGACTTTTCAGTAAAATGTTTTTATACAACCTTCCATTGCAAAGACAAAAGATATTAAAGTTGTGAAACTAAAGTAATAATGTGTTCCTCTACAAAATGTAGTAATTGATGCCTTTTAATAACCTTATTTCTTCAATGTCGTGTTGGATTAAAATATTCTGAGAAACCTGGTTTAAACAGCTAGATTGGTGCCAGAGAACTTTTTTAGGCATCTGATATGAAAACCAGCTCCTTGTCAGTGAATATCTGAGCAGCTTTTATAATCTGACATCCTGGACATCAAGTGTGTCATCTTGATATGCTGTCATGAAAAATGCTCACCGAACCCTATGATCAGAATAGCACAGAAATAGACACATCAACACACATGTTAAGAATAGCAAGTAACTGCAGAGGCTTTCAGATGAATCAAACTAATTTTAGCTCATATTTTTTAAGGTTTAAAAGTTTGTAAAGCGCACACTGCTGCCACAAGGCACCGCAGACAGAGGAAGCACTCATCCTTTGCCATCAAAGTAAAAAATGACACTGCCTCTAGACCATAAATATTCTGAGTTATTTGTCTTCTTATTATGCATAATTAGGTTATTTTAATTTAACGATGCAAAGTCAAAAAACCATGAGTGAAGATTAAATTTGAATATTGAAGATGAATGTTTAGTCGTGTTTGCATAATGAATATGTCTGTGTCTGGCTGGCAGACTGCTGGAGGAGGGGAACCTGGAGGCTGCAGAGGAACAGAAACAGAGGATTGAGCAGCTACAGAGAGAGAGGCGGAGAGTCCTGGAGGAGAACAATGAAACACATCAACCTAAATTCTTCAGGTAGCCTCAATATCCAGATTTATTACCAAGAAAGTAATTTGTGGGGAAAGTGAGCCTGTCGTTGATCTTAAAGGGATAGTTTGGATTTTTTGAAGTAGGGTTGTAGGAGGTACTTATCCATAGTCAGTGTATTACCTGCAGTAGATGGCAGTCAGCACACACAGTTTGGAGAAGCAGCAGGAGTTCTGGTGTAGGAAGCTAAGAAACTAATGGCTGTGGACAGGGTCAGCAGCAAAACGTATTTTAGCCACCTAAAAAAAGTCAATATCAGTGTATGCTATATTTAGAATATTTTCTTTACAGCCTTTTCTGACTTTTACTTTACAGAACAGAGGAGGTATTGGTCTACCACTGCCTCTATAGGTTAGTTAGTTAGTGTTATTTTTTTACTTCAGTGTTTTGAAGGGTTAGTTCAGATTCACTGAAGTCACAAAATAACACAAACAAACTAACAGATCGAGGCAGATAGACCAGCAACTCCTGTGTTGTGCAGGGTAAAATTGCTGTTTTACCAAAAGAGCTTGGTTGCTTTAGACAGGGCTATATTTGGCTTATATAACAACAGGAAAGGCTGTCCTCCCACCTCAAAAAAATCCAACCTATCCCTTTAATAGCATTACATGCAGCTTGTCACTGTAAAAGGGTGTTATGCATCCTGGAAACACTTTAATTTTATTTTAATATTTTCAAGGTTTGAAAAGTGTTTGGATTGTGGATGAAGTGCTTGAAATTGTGATTGCTTTACTTTCATAATAAATCACTCTGACTGATTAGTTCACACTTTAATTAAAAGTCACTTTAATGAAATAAGTCAGAGAACCTAACTGCTTTTGCCTTTTACAATCCCTTTCAAGCATTGCTTGCCACTCTGTACATGTAGCTACACTTAGTGTAGTGTGGTCTGTCAGTCATTGTGTATGTGAGGCCTCTAATGAAACGGTGAGTGGGAGGCTAACATGCCTGGAGGTTGCATTGGCTTGAAAACACAAGTTATTTGTCTAGTGATTGTTTTATATTGGTTCAGTCAGGTTATATAGGATGCCAAGTCTACTTACAGACAGGTTATACATTTTAAAACATTAAACTTTTTTGTCACCCTTCTGTAGAAGAAAATGCACAATAACATCTGATTTAATGTGATGAAGAAGTGAAATAATAATTTTGTACATATATATATATATATGTAATTTACTGCTGGTGGGTGCTGGAAAAGCTTGAAAGTGCACCTTTAAAATGCTTGAAAAGAGCATGAATTTGACTTTGGAAAAGGTGTAAAAACCCTGCTGTAACCAGCATGTGTCAAAATTTCAGTTTCAGTTCACACAGCTCTCTTTCACAGTATTCAATACGGTCGCTTTTCTTCTGCCTCCACAGAAAGTCAAAGGATGACACCTGGGTGAGCAACAACACGTACTGGGAGCTGCGGAGGGACCCTGACTTCACCCACATAGATTTTCCTACGCTGTGGTGACTCCCGAACCGCAGCTCGCGCACATTTTCAATCTACACAGCCTCTACTGTGATCCAGGCTGGTTCTGGTGACGTCTGTATCCCAGTCTTACCGTCCACATTCAGTACTGGTATTCTTTATTGCTGTCCATCAAAGTTATTGCCTTAATAGCAAGTGCTTATATAAGTTGTGTAAACATGGTTATGCAAACATATTATGAGAATGTTGATACATTTTGGCAAATTTATGCCCTCGTTTTCACCTGATATGTTACACTGTATCACTTAAACTGAGAAAAGGAAAACTACTTGGTGTAAAGGATGATAAATCCTAACTGGTCTACACTAGCTTAAAATGTTAAAAAAAAGAAAAGAACAACTGGTCACTTTAGCTGTCGTCTTATCATGGACATTCTCTACCTCTGAGATAAACTAGCCTTGATATGCCATTGATTTAGTGTACACATCTGATATTTATTCTGCACCTGCCTGATGCCTTACTCGTTGTACTTGTATGGTTTAATTTATTTTTGCTGCATCTTTGACATTTTTTAAATCATGTTTTGTAAGGAATTCTTAAGACCAAACAAGAATTGTTCAAATCATCGTTAAAAAAAAAATCCTTACTTGATTCTTCTTTTGGTCTCATAATGGTAATTACATGCTTTTTGCTATGACTGTGTGAATGATTGTGCAACTATGAGCAGCAGTAGCAAATATCAGCCATTTTTCACTCTGTCCACTGCACCACTGTCTACCTGGACCCTGGGCTTTGAGACCAAAAGTGTCCAAAACGATGCTCCATGAGCTCAAATAAAAAATCTCTGATGCTTTCTTTTGGCGGAGTCATTTTTTTGTTGTCTATTGTTTTTTAAAGGTAGAATCAGTAGGATTTGTCCAAGCTGTTCGTAAGCACACCTGAAAGATGGTTAATTGCTTATCGTCTCATTCTCAGGACGTCAAATATCAACCTTTTGGGTTTGGTAAAGCATCCTGAGCACAGCAAAATAATAGAGGGTCAAAAGTGATGATTGAAAGAGATCATGTTTATGTGAGCCTCATGGGGATGATAATGATTAATTGATGATTGATTAATTGGTTGTTAAGAATTTGATCAATCACATAAAATTGAATCAATCTACTTTAAAGAAACATCTGAAATATTGGTTCTAAAAATTATTTTCTGAGCATGCTCCACATTATCTAATATTCAATTATATATGTTTAATATGCAGGTCTTAATGTATGTCTGTATCAGAGAATATCCAATATTCTCCTGTGGAAATAATCTGTGACAGGGACAAAAAAAATCATTTTTGGTGTATGCAAGATTTGAAGTTTTTGTAATAATGATTAATCAATTCATTGATCGTTAATGTTACCAATGATAAATTAAGGAAAGTACTTACAATTTGTAAGCCTAAAGACTATACATTGTTTTTTAGGAAAATGATGCATATTAGGCATTTGACATGAAATAAATATGAGGTAATAAATATAATCATAATCATAACTTTTATTTATGTAGCACCTTTCATACAGAACATGTATGAAACAGTGCTTTACAGTGTGGCATTAAAATCAACAGCATGTGATAAAAACATGACAAAAATACGTAAATTCATTAAATAGAATGAAAAATTAAAAGTAGCTATGGCATTGCAAGAACAACAAGAAACAAAAGAGAAATACAAAAAGTAAATTTGAGGAAAAAAAGGCAGAAAAAAACAAGTGGTTAAAAATGACAGAACAAACCAGAATTGTACCACATTAACTAAATGTTTTCCTTAATAAGTAGGTATTCAGCTGAGTTTTGAAAGTACCAGCAGAGATCGTATGTCTGGGTGTTCCACAGTCTTGGAGCATAGCAGCTAAAAGCATTTTCTCAAGTCGTTTTGTGGGTTACTTTAGGAACAGTTAAAATACCAGCATCATAACATTTAAGTGCTCATGTTAGTTGATAATGGGTTAAAAAGTCTAAAATGCAAGAAAATGCTTTAAATTTGAGTAATAGAACCTTAAAATCAATTCTTTAAAAAATGGGGAGTCAGTGCAGGTCAGCTAAAACAGGAGTAATGTGCTCTCTTTGCTTTATCCTTAAAATCTGGCAGCAGAGTTTTGAACTGGCTGAAGTTTCCCAATCAGTCTATTTCATAGGCCAGCAAACAATATATTACAGTAGTCCAAGCTGTTAGTAATAAAAGCTTGTACCAATTTCTCTGGATTCTGTTGTGTCAAGAAATACCTTATTTTAGCAGCACTTTATGGCAACAAGTGTATTTAGCCTTATAAACACAACCATAACCATACAGTTTGAAACATACATAATACACACATATATCTGCATACATATACATAAACCTTAAATCAGTATTACATGAAATCATTTCTGCAGTTCAAATAAAACATTTCATCTTATTACGGGAAATAAAAGGAAAGGAAAAGACCAGCTCGTTTTAGGCCATAAAATCACAGAATAATCACAACTCAGTATCCCATGTCTTTGTTATTGTCGAGACCCATTTATTTATACCTAATTTTTAACCTCTACCTTTCAAAATTATATTTTCTTGCAAATAATAAATTTGAAGTATTGAATATATACATTTTGCCAGGCAGCACAATAGTGTTAAATACATTTTAATTATCCTGAAAACCCAGAAAGATGCAACAACTGGACAATACCAAAGTAAATGTATAATACCTTCCTCTTCATCGATACGATCAAATGGAAAGCCCATTGATAGGTAGAACAAGATGACCTGTAAATAAATCTAAAACATTTTAGCCAAGCAAGGGGAATGTCAAGGACATGAACAAATGATAAATATCAGAGTTGATTTTACAATTTGCCAACCATTTATAAATTTTAATGCAAAGGTGACAAACACCTAAATTATCTTGAGATTTTTTAGTTACACTTCTCCATTATTCAGGGATTGCAGACAATAACTGCATGTAACAATGCCTTGTACATATATCCCCATACTTTAAAATTAAAAGAAAATCTCCTTTGTCTTCCAATATATCATTGACTAATAAATAAAGGGTGTGAATGATATGGAGTCATTGGTTATTGTTTGGTCAAAACACATAAAGTTAAGGCTGTAAACTGGACCTTTATCATATTTCCCCTTTGAGATGCTGACTTGTCAAACAGACAACTTCGTCATAAACAGGAAAAGACAAAACATCTGAATCATCACTTTTAATCTTGATATTTTCACAGAGGAGGAAGTCCACTCTGTGGCATCAGAGCAGTACTGGTCTTCTTCTCAGTGCCATCATGTTGTGTGCAAAAAGAACACACCATGAAAATTATGAAACATTATCACATTGAAAGAGGCCCTGCCATAATGCCTTGCTTCTTACACAACTGCCCACGTTCATTATCTGTAACAGCTCTCTTAAGGTGAGTCTGTGTAACATTATAGATCCACCCCTGTGTTTACTTTAAGGGCATGGGACAAGGGTGAAAGATCACTCAATAAATTGTATACTATCTGCTTGAGGCTGCAGGTTTGGGACTCCTCCCACCAGGGTCATTTCACTGGTTGGCCTCAGGTATTGTTTTTCAAACAGCTCACAGTGTTTACAGATGTCACTGTGGCTGTATCACACAGGTGAACTGTTCACTTCTTCATGTCACTATGAGAATCTGTTAAATGCTGTAATGAGCTTTAAGGTTTAGACACCTCGCTGGGGTTGATTCTGTTGTGGACTTTTGACTTCTTGTCCACATTACTGAACCTGCAATGTTTATTGGATCCCACACTACAAAACTGGTATAAAGAAGGAACAGGACGCTTATGATTTTGCTATCCTCGGAGCCTTTACCAGTTGGGTCATTAAAATCAAAAGAATTTGTAAATCACAGAATATGTAATGTAATTTGTCAGGGGGAGCTAGTGAGTAGTATAATGAATGACACTGAACTAGACACTAGGTGGCAATAAAATGCCATCAATGGTGCACACAGTGAATTTGGTTGTGCTGTTGTGGATCATCTAATCCCGCACTGAGCAAAAGTCTGACTTGAATAAAGACGTATGTTGACACTGGTCATCAGAAGGCCTTTGCTTTACTAGTAGAATAATTAGCCCATTCACTGATTATGTCATGTGCACAGGAACGTATTCTTTTAAAGGGCTGTCAAGCTGTTTAAGCATAAGGAATTTAGGAGAGTCAACTGAATGAAGAAAAAAAAAACGTAATTAAGAATTACAAAGGTGCATTGTTTTCTCGTGTACTTTTGTTTAATCTTTTTTTTTTCAGTTTTATTATTATTATTATGATTATTATTATTATTATTATTATTATTATTATTATTATTATTATTATCATTATCATTATTATTATTATTATTATTATTGTTATTATTGTTATTATTATTATGACAGTACTTCAGTACCACACCTTCCTATGGAGAGTGGGCGGAGCGTCTGGGCGTCTTTTGTCCACAGCAGCTTCACTGCTGTACACTGTGTACAGCCCTGACATGTTTGTCTGCACTGAACGTCTGATAATAAAGAAAGTTTATCGTCCGGTCCGTCACTAAAACAAAGATTTTCAGTAACCTGGTAAGCAGCAATAGCATTTGCTTTTAGTTTCACTTCGGTTTTTTTACTCTTAAGATTTCGGTAACAACTTCAGACTGATGTTTCTGCTGATGCTACTAGCATGTAGCTACTTTGTCGGCGTGAAGAAATGTGTGTAAGACAGTGGCTTCCTCTTTAAATATTCTTTATGTCTTTTGTTTAGCTTGATATGCTGTCAACCACATAACGTGTTAGAATGTATTGCGTTATGTGGAAATGAAGGGATTTAAGTCAGTGTTTAGCCTGTGGAGGAGCTCACATGGGTGGTAACTTTCTTCTCTAGACTGATAAACCTACTCTCTGTCTTATCTTTCAAACCAAACGCCCAACATCACCCTCACAGCAGGTTGTATCCAGCTGGGAGATGTTTGCCACAGCCACCAGGAACTTTGTGGAGGAGGTGGATCATGGAGGCTTGCTGATCCCAGTGTCCAGCCTCAATGACACTATTGCTGTTCTGACAGTTGTGGTGAAGCGAAAGCGTTTCTGGCCCTTTCAGAAGCCCAAATATAGTCCCACTGACTTTAACCTCAATGATATACTAACTGGAGACACACCTATAAAACCAGGTAAACATTTAACCCTTGTATATTATCATATACATCTGTTTTATCTTATTTTTTAAGTGTATTTAGCGTATTAGTGAGCTGCATTGATTTATTCTTTTAAGATCACAGAAAATCTAAATGTTTCACCATCCACAGTTATTGTAGAGACAGACTTCATCAAATACAATGGGACGTATGGTGACCACATTCAGGGAAACGTGGACGCCAATTTTGTGCACTCCAATGTGAGCCTGGAGGGTAAAGACTCGTCCAAACTTCAGTCATCCTTTGGCAGTTTGAAGAAAGAGGAAGTGGACGTACAGAAGCTGCTGCGAGACTCCAAAGACAAGTTAGTTCCACACCTGTCCCCACTGTCCTGTCTGTCCGATGGGATTTGTTTAAACTGTGTTAAAATTAAGAAGAAAACACTAAATATCACCCGACATTCAGACTGTGTAAAGATCTGCAAACAGCAGCAATGATCTTTGTCCAACCATAAAGCTGCACACAAAACAGGATGCTTGGTTGAATATTAACACTGAGAATGAAAGTGCTTGTTTTGAGTAAAGGATAACTTTGGTATTTTTCAATCTGTACTCTTATTTTCCCATGTTTTGTGTCTAAGTGACTAATGGGGGCAACAATTTTTGAAACTGGTCGAGTATTTAGAGAGTGTGCTGCAGCCGTCAGCCTCATAACAGGCTGCAGAGTAATCCATCCATCACTTTTCAACCTACTACAAGTGCTTGTTTGGCCACTGACCATCTCAGATTGTTATTCTAAGTGTCCAATAGCATTATGGAAAGGTTTGCTACAGAGACCTTTTTGTTTAAGAGAAAGAAAGATATGTTTTGTTTAACCAGAAACCGGTCTCTATTTACAGAAACATTAAACATTTATCATTGTGAAACTTGATTCATTCAAAATGGGCAGAAACAAAATAAAACTTAACAAAACCACGTTGGGTTGTCTTTCCACCGGCTCTAGTATGGCTGAAATAAAAAGTTAAGAAAAAACACGCTCATCCAAGCCTGATAAATGCTGGGTTCTGAACAGAAGTACATGTCAAAAAAGGAAAAAATAGAGTTCACACAATAGATAATGCTCCCATGAACGTTTATTCTGATACCACCATGTGACATTTCAGGCACAAGTAAGTGGTATAAGAATAAATGTTCATGGGAGCATTACCTAGTGTTCAGACTCCTTTATGGCCCTTAATTCACCGAGCTAGATTTTAAAATATCACTAGAGGAGCAAAAGGGGGCGTCTGACATCAGAGAAGCCGCAGGAAAATTTCCACATCTGACATGTTGATGGATTTATTCCCAATAAACGAGACTTTGTGATTGTTGGGGCAGGGGAAAGATATGATAAAACTGCCATTTACTTTTTTTTGGATTCCAATATTTTATTTTTTCCTTAAAACTGTTTCTGTAAATGGTGTCTGGTGGCTTTGGCAAAGAGCGATGTGTCTGCTTCAGTAAAAAGGGTCTTACTATTGAGCAAAAAGGTCTGTTACGATTGGGATCCTTTCCGTAATGTAGTCAGACACTTAGAATCACAATCTGAGTCTGTCCGTGTCAAAACAAGCACTTTGAGTTGATGTACTTTGAAGGGTGCAGCTGCCCGTAAGGATTGCAATGCAGCCTGTTTTGCAGCTGACAACTGTGATGTTCTCATCAATACTGGACCAATTTCAAAAACTGTTGTCCCTGTTAGTCATTTAGACACAAAAACATGGGAAAAGAGGGTCCAGGTTAAACAGTGCTAAAGTTAACCTTTAAAGATGAATAGTTATTTATTTATATATTTATGCATACTAATTTTAAAATGAGCCAACACAATATTGCATACAATTCCCAGTCTATCTAAATTTCACATTTCCAAGAATGTTCTGTGTGAAACATAACACTGGTAGTTGTTGTAAATTCAATGTCTCAGGGTCCTGGACATGTCCCATAGTCTGGTCAAGCAGACAAAGGAGAAGCACAGACAGTCGTTCGGGATTGTGAAGGAGCGAATCGTGACAACTCAGCCATGTTCAGTCATAGAGGAGGTGCAGCAGGGAGGACAGTGTGGAGGAGGCCTGAGCCTCTGCGGGCCCAAGAATCCAAAGGTGCAGTAGCAGTGCTGAAAAACCCATTCATTATGATGAAAGGTTCACATCAACCCCTTATACCCCTTATATGATCAACATATGATATTCCAGGAGTTATTTGTGATGAAATACTCTCCCTTTGTGCTGTGCATACCTTCCTCTCAATGTTTTACACTCTAAGGTAGCGGTTACCCACTTTTCCCAGAATGAGTATCAGTTCTGCATGAAACTGTGAGCAATACAAGTATGTGGAGCGAGCACTATATATATATTTTTTTTAGTTAAGAGGAAGTGAAATTCTTGCCAGTTGTTGGTGGAAAATTGGATTTCCCTTCTGCTTCCTCTCTGGGTTATTGTCAATTGTTGCTGCAAAATGTTCAATCTTGGAAGAAGCCTTATCAGAGAGACTGAGCTCAAAACTGAGTATTCACTATTCATGCCCTAGATAGATGAAAAGGTTTTGAATTAAGGAAATAGTTGGGATTATTTAATGCAGGGTTGTATGAGGTACTTATCAGAGGTCACTGTATTACCCACATTTGATAGTGGCTGACACGCCCCCAGTTTGGAGAAAGACAGAGGGGCACCAGCATGAGATCCTCATGCAGCCCCACTTCAAGTAATAAGAACTATCCCTTTAAATTCCTTTGTTGGTTAATGGTACAATAATTTCCACATCCTGTGGAATCAGATACACCAGTAAATGGGTCTACAAATGAACCATGCAGCAGCAACAACTGTTGTTCAGCAAAAATAAGTTTTTTAGAAATGGATTTTTCCACTAAAACACGGTTTTGTTTCATTTGTGTCTCACGTGTCTGCTGTATTGTCACAAATCTGCAGGTTTCACTGAAGGAGAACGGGAGCTTGAGTAGTGACAGTAACGTTACCGTGGAGATTCCTGTCCATACTACCATTGCCTACGCCCTTATAGAGCTAGAGATCAAACACGATGGGCGCTATGGTGAGAAATAATTTGCTTCATTCCTAGATGAACGATACAGTCTTCTGCAGATTCGACAACAACTGATTGAAACTCTCACTACAGTTACATTTCATATCTGGGTGTTTGAAATTTAATGTTCCACAGAGCTGTGTCTGATGTCAGACACTGATGGAGGTTTTGAAGTAGATGGTCATGCTCGGAAAGGACTGTTTGGTGCCTCGGGAGCTCCTGTGGACCCTTCTGAAAATATCCACCTTAGACAAGGTAAATTACTGGTTACTCCTAAGAATTTCTTCCCTGCAGGCTTAAGACATGTGACTACAGATGGTTGTTGCAGCTGATGACGTGCTCAGAAATGTGTGTTGTTTTCAAACTACACAGGGGCTCCAGAGATTGTAAGCCCAGTGCTGTCTTATCAGAACAGTGTGATAACTCTCAAACCTGTGCTTTGACCTATATTGTGTTAGTACATGTTGTGCTGTCCAGGTCCAGTCTTAGGTTTTTATGACCTGCATGCATGCACACATATTGTTTATGGAGATGAATGATCAAGTGTCAATTTTGTTTTTGTTTCTTTGTCCGTCGGCAGAGCTGGAACGGCTGAGTGATCATTTCCAGCTGCTTTCTGCTCTCCCTGCTACCACAAGGTCCTCTCTGCTCCAGCACATCACAAAGATTGTGGAGGACAGAGAGGCCGTCAGTTCACTTCAGAGTGTGGTAAGTGGGACAGAGAGGTCATGTCAACACAGAGATACTCTTATACTGTGGAGTTAGCATTACCGACATTACATAAACATTACACTGGCTTTTAAATCTGGGTGTCTTCCTCTGTCTCAGCTGGACCAGATGTGCCTCGGTAAGAGACCTGTCCTGGGCGATGTTGCAACGACAGATTCTCAAAAACAGAATATCCAAGCAATTCTGGACCTTTTGGAGCAGTCTGGTCAGGTGGAGTCAGCTCAGGCAGGCCAGCCCACACCAGTGCTCACAGCCCTTCACCTCATTACCAGCGCCATGGATGGTGAGAAAGCTGTGCTTTGTGCAGCATTCATTACTTAAAGGGATAGTACAGGTTATTTGAAGTATTTTAGGGTTGGCACAGTTTGAAGCAGGAGTATGTGTGTAGGAAGCTATGCATTGTACTGTGGACTGTGGCTGTTTACAGGATCAGCAATAAAACATATTTTAGCCACTTAAAAAAAAGGCTGACGTGTACACTATAATTAGAATATTTTCACTGCTTTACTTTGCCATCAGAAAGCCTTTTCTGACAGGAAACCACCATTACATAACAAATATCACTCTCTCCAAAGCAACCAAACTCCATAAGCATAAACAGTCATTTTACCTTGCAGAACACGAGAGTTGGTGGTCTACTGCTGCCTCGATCTGTTAGTTTGTTTGTGTTATTGTGTAACTTTTTGTTCACTTTGTGTTTTTAAAGGTTAGTTCAGATTCACGAAAGTCACACAATAACACAAACAAACTAACCAATAAGGGCAGCTGTAGATCAGCAACTCCAGTGTTGTGCAAGGTTTCCCATCAGAACGTGCTGTCTGACAGCAAATTAAATGAAGAAAAAGTAAAAGATTCTACATATAGTATATACTGAAACTGATATCGATTTTGTTAGCAGGGCCTTTATTTAAGTGGCTAAAAATGTTTTGTTTCTGACTCTGTCCACAGCAGTACATTGCTTAGCTTCTGTGCTGGTACTCCTGCTGCTGAATGCCATCTACATACACTGACCACCAAAAAGTTCCTCATACAGCCCCACTTCAAATAATGTGAGCTATCCCTTTAAGTGAAATATTGCTTGAAGTCTTCAATCTGTGGGGGAAAACTCATTTTAGGTCAGGAGGAGAAGCATGCGGAATGGCCTGAAAACCTAATTTCCTTTCGTTCTGTTTCATTCTGTATCTGGGTCTTTGTCTTTCAGAGATGAGAGATGATTGTCTTGCTGTCTTGGGGATGTGCTGCAGCCTCAAAGTGTTGCAGGCTCTGGAGCAACTGGTTAGTAAAATCAGGTTTTACAAAAAAGAAAACAACACAACATGTTTTGTGACGGTTTTGTTTTTTAAATTTTGCATCATGTTGATTTAGCTGCCTTTTATCCTCCTGTCACTGTTCCAGGTGCAGTGTGTTTCGGGGAAGGGAGAGATGCCTCTGAGCAGCGCAGGCCTGGCTGCACTCACGGAAGATGTCTATGAAAAGACTGAGCGTCTGTTTGCCTTCTCCAATGTGTCCCTGAAGAAAGACGGGGACAGAGTGAAGACAGAAGTAAACAACCGGCCAGGAAACCTTCCTCTGGTCCTGTGTATCGCTGTGAAAGGTTTTGCCTCATTGGCTCACTGAGTTTGAACTGAAGACACCTCCATGTCCACTACTATACTTGAAAGAGGTAAACAGGATCAAATAGTGTTTATTTATCAATGTTTGGGGCCAGTTGTGATGCTCTAGAATGCCCTTTTACTGAAGTCAATCAAAACATAATCATCGATCAGATAGTCAGAAATGTTGACAATCAGATCACATCATGGATTTTGGACTGTGTTGGACAATCATTTTCATTGGTTTCTGATTTTATATATTTTTTTAAAAAAAAATCAGTTAATTATAATCATAAAATGGCCAACTTTGATATTATTTAAGTAAACAAAAATACATACAAGTTGTAATGCCACCAGAGATGAATGTGCCCGGTAACTCAAAGAAACATTACTTTTCTCATGCAATTCTCATGTAATTACGTTTCCATTTTGTTAATCTAGATTAAGATTCATAATCCTCTCACATTTAAAAATATACACTATATGAATTGTTTTCTGTAGGTTCTTCTCCAGTCTCCAGTCTTGTCTAGTTTGTACTTTTCATACTTAATTTTCTGGTTAAATGTTGTTGTACTAAATATTCATTAGTTTTGAAAATTTTGTTTGGCACTTCCATGTAAATCCATAGCATTGTCATCCAAAGAGATGAATCTTTTGTTGGTATTTTTTAATGTTCTAACTACAGACCTCATTCTTAACCACTTGAGCACCTTTTAATATGAATATTTGAAGTGGAAATAATCAGCCTTTTATGCTTTAACTTCACAGTGTTAACGACTATAGAATAATGACTCCATCTGTGTTTAGACTGGTTCTCTATAAGCCTCACTCTCATTATGCAAATCTGTCTGCCACCGGTCAGGAAAATTATGTCTCTATTATAGACTACATGCATGAACAAATGTATGCTTTTTCTCATACCTTATCGTTTTTCTCTTTTATTTCTAATGTGGTGTTGGTCATTTCTTCACAGAACAAGGCTCTGACTCTGACAGTGATCTGGTGATGAAGTGTGTTTCTCTGTCAGATAGTTTCCCTCTGCAGTTCAGGCAGGTTATGGTTTGGTGTAGCAGAGTAAGGTAAGGGGAAACAAAATTATTGACAGGGACACAAGATTTTGACACATCTTCGACAATACCACTTGGAAACACTACGGGGCTGAAAGGTTGTCTGTTTCCACTTTCAATTTTGCATGCAGTTTGATTGCACATTTGTATTTTTTAGTTTCAGTGTCTTTAATTGTGGTGCTTGAGTCTGTCAAGGTACAAACTTAACAATTGCAAATTGTTTCAGCCTTTTATCTGTATGATTTTTATATGTGTAAACCCATATTGTGCAAAAAACCCATCACCGCAGACTGTTGTTAATGTTTTTTTCTCTTCCTGTTTGCGAACACACTCAACAACACTTTTGTCCTGTAATTCTGCCTGAACAACAAAGCACAACCAAAGTAGATCATTAGAAAACACCAGTTATTTATTTGACATCTGAAAATACATCTTTTCTGAAATCTTGTAAAATATACCTTTCTTATAAGTCAATAATATGAACTTTATTTAAAACAGTTACGTTTTAGTAATATCACATCAAAAGGGATGGTTCACTGAGATGCAGTACCCTGTTCAAGAGTCCTGTGGAAAGTTTTCTTTCGTTCTTCCAAACAAACACGAACACAGCACCATATCAACGGGTCTAACAGTCAGAGACACTCACGTGATCCAAACGTCTGACAAACAATCAACATAATTAATGTAATCTGTTGTGCTTGAGTGAAAGAGACATAATGAGTAAACACTACAGTATTACTTTCTGTACAACATCTGACTGGCATGACATTTCCCATTAATGAGGTTGTACTGCAAAGACACCAGGGCATAAATATAACCCTGAGCAGGGAAAAGGTCTCAGGAATATGACACTATTCTACATGAATGAGTTTAAAAGTTTGTACAGAAGCGATGAGATGAATTACTGGAGGCATAAGCACTGTAAACTGTGACACTGAGGTATCGTTCTTTTCAATGAGCAAGCCCTCCTCATTTCTGCAGAATAAATACACTTTATCTTACATACAGATGTAAAATTAAAACAGGACATGACAAAAAAAATTGCATTTGTTTTTAAAATGCACTGACACACAGGCCAGTATTTTCTTCCAATCCTCATGAATAGAAAGTATTCTTTAAAAAATATTTTTGCCAATAAATAAGTACACTTCCTGTGTGTTGTGAGTTGCATAGTGTGCTAGAAAGAAATCTGGCAATTCAGATCAAGGTGACTCAGCTTTGTGATGCAGTTTTGTGCAAGACCCAAATTCACACGGGGCTGTTTTCCAACACTTTGTCCGAGTGTGAAGTACAGTGTTGAATCCTCCTTCCCTTCAGGTGTCCCCTTTCATCCCAGGCCCAGGAGCTTGGACAGCAGATGTCTGTCCAGCAGGGGGTGAAACATCAGTAGACCCAGCTGACTGGAACCCACTGCGGCTCTATGAATAATCGCTCCACCACCTCCTGCAGCTTGTCAAAGGCCTTGTCCAGATTGTCATTGACAATAGTCAGGTCAAAGTAGTGGCTGTATGCCCGGCGGATCCTGGCACTCTCATCCACAGTCTTCTTCAAATCATTCTCCTGTTATAAGGAGAGATTCAGCCCGTTAGAATGATGGAAGTAACAACCACTTATGAATAATGAAGGCTTTAGTAGGATGCCAGATAACACTGGGATGTCATCACCACCAGTAAAGGCTTTCATAAAAGCTATGAAATTAAATATCGGTATATACCAGTCAAGCACCCAATTATGAACCATTCTGAGCATTTCCACCTCAAATGAATTTGTCTGGAACCTGCAAAGATCTTCCCAAAAATAGTACCCTGCACCAGATTTCTTCATGTCTGTGACATATTCTGTATATAAACACTTAAACTGTAGTGAAAGGTGTTATGCTGCTGGTAGGTGATAATGTCTAAATCACTATCAACAGATCATTTTCACAGTCTGTTTTTATTGAGAACTGTGCCTGTCACACAGAAAAAAATAGGCAAGACAGCAAATCTCTAGATGAAGAGTCACTGCAGCCATATTGCCGAGGGAAAGAAGAGAAGGAGAAATAGAGGAGAGGACATGAGTAAAGAGGGCAAGAAAATGTAAGACTGGAGGAGAGAAGAGGGAAGAGAACAGATGGAAAAAGGAAAAGGTGGAGGGAGAGAGAAGTACAATAATAAAATACAATTGAATTTTCCATTAAAGAGGGGTTACAAAAATGTTTGTATATGCTATCAATTATAGTTCTTAGAAAGAAAATCTAAATCAGCAGGTCAGACTTAAACAAACAAAAAAAAATCTGAATTTGAATCGGTGCATCTGTAGTATTTTATGCCTGCGCCCATCAGACAGCTGTCACATTTAGTATAATATTGTTACTTCCACTACAAGAGAGGCTTGATATTCTCTATAATTAGGTTGGAGAAAAGCATTAATATATTAGTATTGACATCCACAATTTGCCAAAATTAGTTGGAAGATATTGGCGTACCGGTAAAATACAGTACTGTGCATTCCTAGTATTTACGAACTTTAAATCTTCTCAAAACGTACCGTGAGTAGCTTGGTCGTAAGTCCAGCATCAACCACAGCTTTGTGCATAGCTCTTAGTGTGTCCAGTTCAGGAGCAGCGATAAACACCACAAATGGCATAAACTCAGCAGTCTTCAACACTTTCAGAGCCTGAGGAGAAAAATATAACGTCACAACCAAAGCTTCAGGAAAACCAGAGATCTGCACACTGAAAGCGTGCCTCTTCAACTAACCTGAGGGTTGACGTCCAGGATGCAGGTGCGGCGTGCATCCACCACTTCATGGATGGAGTCAATCTTGGTGCCATAAAGGTTCCCATCGTACTCGCCATGTTCCAGGTAACGGCTCTCCTTGATGTCTTTCTCCATCGCCTCCCGTGTCACAAAGCAGTAGTTCTGGCCGTCTCTTTCCTCTTCCCTCGGACGGCGTGACGTGACTGGAGGTAAAAGGTGAGGAACCGTGTTACATGTGTCCTGGCAGGAAAACTAGCAGCTGCAGACAACGCAACGACCTCAGCAGTCAGTCTCACACACTCACAGGGTACAGTGGTTCCATATCGCAGTGGGTTCATCACAATAAGTCTGTTCTTCAGGCTCCGCCTCCCAACTCCCTGGGCTCCAATCAGAATCAGTGTTTTCCTCTGAAACGGCGGCATCTTAGCAACCTCCTCATAGATCTGCAGCTCATAACGGTCAAATTCTGTTCAAAGCAAAACAGGTTGGATGAGTAACGTATGGTCATTAAAATTCTGCATGCTTTCCAAAAAATCTCTTGTAAGAAGAAAAATTAGAACCAGTGGCGGTGCTGGTACACACCTGCATTCTTCGAAGTGAGGTACATCATTTTTTTCTTCTTTTTCTTCCCAGTTTGAGTTCCACAGAGCATCCCTGAGACAAATTTTAAAAAGTGTCAGATCTCCACATGGTGGTGCCCAAGGCAAGAGTGCCCTGACTATCATGATAGCTGAACAACAGCAGCATGGTGAGCAGGGTTTTGGAAAGCAACTATTTGTATGGGTCACATTCAGAAAAAGTACATTGCATGTATTCAGTAATCTGCAGTGGAATATGTTTTAAAAGACACTGATGGTGAGAGTTGAGTTAACATAATTTGTACTGACCAGAACCAGAAGTATCCCAGTCTCTCCTCACAAAAGCTTTCCTCTTCTCCTCCAAGAACTGACTGGGGATGAGACCAGTAGCTCCACCAACGACTTTGCGTGCCTTTGTGGAAATTAGAGTAGTTGAGAGATGATTGGTTTAAACATTTCACACAAAAAAAGTCCAATTCCATACCCAGATATCTGTCACAAACATCCTCCTTGTCTTTAGCTGCCTCTTGCAGCTTTTAACATTTCCAAAATGTTTCCACCCCGTGTTAAATTAGCAGTGTAGCTCTGTGCGTACTGACCTGCCACCAGTTGGGGTCCTCCTTGTTAACCACATGGAGGATGTCTCCCCTGGAAAATGTCAGGCCTGCCTCTTTACAAGGGATCAAGTTGTCTGTGGCCGGATTATAGTTGAAGTGTGGCTTCAAATAAACCTACAATTTAGGATGTGAACAAAACAGCAGACAGTTAAATTGTACAGAGAGCATACACAATGTTGTTAATAAAAGTGTTTGTTTATCTTGGTTTATAAATAATTTATCACCAGTGCCATGCCCATAAAACAAACGTGTCTGACAGCTCTTTTCATATCAAAATAATGTTACATAACTTTAATGAGTGCATTTCTACATCATTTTCTCCTGATACGATCATTACATTAATAATTAAGTTCAATTTCAAGCATTAACGTTCCCTTTTGCAACTGCTACTGTTATCTGTGTTGACACGAGGCTTTCTTCCTGCATCATGTCTCATGATTTTTAAACAGCTCTTTCAATATCAGATTTTTGTTTTTAACAGATTTTATTGTGCGCTCTGTATTTGTACTCCCTTTCTATCAATACTCAAAGACAGGCTGAACTGCAAAAGCAGGACATCAAGTTCAACTTCATGGAGAACATTTTGCTGCAAGAGACTCTGTAGATATTTTATCACGCCTGTTAAGAAGTCTTATTCAGGATCCTCCAGCTGCTGAAGGAATCATTCCAAAAAGCAAATCACTACCACTTCCTTTGGGCCTTTCCAAAAGTACATACTTTTTGGGGCAAGTTCTACACAGAATTAGTGACTACATTTGAGACAAATATTACTTTTAACTGGGGCAAACTCTTTTTTGGGCCTTTACATTCAGCATCTAATAAATATTAAAACAAAATACTTTATTGGAATTGGGAGTGTAGCTGCGAAAACAGCAATTACAAGGACATGGCTGAAGAAATTGCATCTATAGAGGACTGGTACTATATAACTTGTGAAATCTTTATTTAAAATTTTTTTTTTTTTTTAAGCAGTAGGCTGAATTGGCCTTTGGATTGTACATCACCATTACCGCCATATTAGACAGGGCAAGACTGACCTGTGGTCAAATACATGTGAATGGGGGAGCTACAGTTTTTTTTAAAATAAAAAGCACTACAACATTTATTTATAAACAGGTTTCAATCAGTCATGTTATATTCAAGAGTCCATGATCTACAGTATCCATCAAAAGTTTGGACACACTTCTTAGTCAATGTTTTTTCTTTGTTTCTTATAAGAAATGGTTCAAATTATACCAACAGTGTTCAAAACTGTCATCAAAGCAAAATTTAGCTACTGAAGAATCTAAAATATAAAAGAGCAAAAAACTTTTGCACACTTGCAGGTCGACAGTGCGTAGGAGAAGACCATAGCCCGACAATAAAAATGAAAAAGACACTAAATGTCCTATGCACTTGCAATCAAAGCTTTAATAACAATGTTATTAAAACTTTGATTGGAGTGCAGAAGACGGTGTGACAGTTTTTATATTTTAATCCCTAATTTTAATTCCTCTTCACTTTTTTGCTTACTACATAATTCCATATTTTTGAGTTTTCATGTCTCCACCATTAATATATGTATGTATATTAATGTAGAAAAATTATAAAAACGAAGGAAAAGACATTGAATGAGAAGAGGTCTCCAAACTTTTGACTAGTATTATACGTGGACTAAGTTGGAAAAAAACAAAAGCTTGTTTTTCTTGCTCCATGTAGACAATTTTTGTGTTTCTTTAGTTTTTAAGGTCAGTCTTTCCCTGTCTAATACGGCAGCAACACTGACGTGACGCAGCAGCAAGAGGAAGAGGTGTCTATATACAATATATCTATGGAATGAGCTGGAGGAACGTTGACCACAACACTGAAAAAAGACCAGTGTGAGAAATCAGTTAAGTTTTTCACCAAACACAATGAAGAGATTAAAACAAGCCGTTGACAGATTTATCACATTTTTACAACCTAAGCCTAATTTACAAGCTAAAACTCCCACCACAACTGAAACCCAACAAGCACATAACTTAACAGTAGAATTAGAACATCCGATCCTCCCCAGCACAAAGGTCAGTGTCTGACATAACCCTACATACTGCTCCTCCGTGTCAGCTGCTGTGTGTGCGCCTGTTACTGTAAGACGGAGGGGGGCAGTGCTCCAGTGAATAGAGTGGTATATGTCCCAGATAGTGTGTGAAGTGTTATTAATAGAGCCTCCCTGGGCTCAATTTTCAGAAGCTTGGCATTCTGGGATCACCCATGTCAGGCAGCTCTAACCCAATCCCTGACAGGTACAGCCTTGTGCACACCTGGACGCACATGTCAACACATCCTGTATTCTGGTGCACTTAACGCACTGATTTCGAGATTTCAATTGCTTCAACTGTTCAATCCTACTGATTTTCCAGTGTAACAGCATCACGAGTTTAAATTCCACATGAATAAGGTGACCAAACCAACTTTGTTTCATATAAGAAATACTGCACAGGTAAGACCGTCCCTAACCCAAGAAGTAATCCCAATTAGTTCAGAATTTCAGCTAATTTGCAGTAGCTCCCAGTATCTTTTACAATTTTTTTCCAGTGTTATTACTTGTCTACAGGTGGTTTAATGTTTTTAATGGATTGGGACTGGATTAAGTGGGAGTGGATTAAGGATTCTTTGTCATTTACAATCCTTCATAGCCTCTTAGAATTTCTACTGCTGTTTTTTTTTTTAAACTACAACCGATCTGAGAAATAAGAAAATCTCTCTCACTATGCTAGTTCTTACACTTTACATATTTTATTGTTTTATGTCTTTCTTTGTTTTAATTCTATTTTTTTAACATATTTTATTGTTCTTAGCATACATGTTCCTTTTATTTGTTATTCATTTGACTGCTTGGTTTTTTCGCACAGTATTTGCACTTTGAGTTACACCCCCTGTATGAAAGGTGCTATATAAATAAAGTTCATTATTATAATTATAATAATAATTATTATTATTATTATTATTATTATTAGTTCCCCACAGGTGGAAAGCCTGACAGGAAACCATCAAATGCAGCCTCTTCTCTGCTCACCTGTGGAGGTGCCGGCGTGTCTCTGTAGCTGGGCAGGACCTTGAGCGTGATGCTCCCACTGCAGTCCCTTAACAGCTCCTGGAGTTCATGGGGGTTGCTGCCGACCTCGCGACCATTCACCTCACGGATTATGTCCCCTGCGTGCAGCATGCCCTGCCTGTCAATTGAGCTGCCGTGTAGGATCCGTGCGATCACCATCTCTCCTCGCTCCACACGGAACGTCACCCCCTGAAAGAGAGTAAGAGTCGTTTAGTATCATACATCTGCAGTTCATAAATCATACAGAAGGTCTGTTTCATGGGGCTGGTTGCTGTGAAAGAAGCAACTCATTCTGAGTTACTCTGTAAAACTGAGTCACCCTGTTCTAAGAGATGGTTAATAAAAGAGGACATGTGTGAAACACGTGACAGCCTAACAGGAGTGTCACATGTTTCCTCTGTGGTAGATATGAATGTCTGGCTAACTTACCAGTGGTTCACCAGCTTTCTTCTGGATGCCAATCATCCTGACAGCGTCAGCTGGCATAAGGGAACTCGTCGTCGAGGCATCGCTGTTCATTGCAGTGTGGGGCATTTCATAGCACTTTGCAGCCACTTTGTCATGAGCCTCTATCAAAGACTGAGGCAGAAAAAAAGTGGAACAAGAGAGAGAAATAGACAGAAATGAGACTAAATCTGGTTCACAACCTCTGTACTTTTAGATGGAGATGCCCCGACACCATTTTTTCCTTCCTGATAATTGATTCAGATATCTGAATTTTGCATATTGGCTGATACAAGGTACTGATCTTATACCAGTGCCTGTTTTGGAGTTTATAAATAATGACAACAATAATAATAATAATAATAATAATAATAGACTTTATTTTATATAGAACACTTTGTACAAAGCATGCAGCTTTAAGTGCTTTACATTTAAAACCAGAATAAGACAGGAAATACAATAATAAAAAAATCTGTCAAATACATTAAAGTCAGGCATTTGATAGATCAGATCGGTGCAGAGACATCTTTACTTGCTGATATAGATACCAGCATTTCAGGCAGTATTGGTATTGGAAAAACCCTACTTTCAGATATCTTAAAGTACATTCCCAAAACCTTTTTCTGACCCGGAAAGACACAAATCATTGCTACCATGCAGTCCATCCACCAGAATAATAAAAACTAACAGTGACTGGCACTACCACTGGCATTCAATGTATTACCATGCAAGAGTGAAGACATAAATCACTTCACTGTTCACATTCCTTTATAAAAAAGACACTTTTATGACTGTATCGACAGACGACAAAGTGATATATAGAGAAGATAAGTCAGCTTGTTCTTACCCTGGCTGTCACAACACAGTAGAGTTAACATTGGTCAGAGACCACAAACTGCATCAGCAAATGTGAAGATTTACTGAAACAGTAGGTGACACAGTATTCACCCCCTGACTTTACCCACATAACTCAGCCTGCTATTGGCCCAAGGAAAAACACCCCCATCCTCCCATTCCGCAGCTTGTAAGTGGTCAAGAATATAAAGGGCGACAAGAGAGCGAGGCTGCCTGACCTCCAGAGCTACCAGCACTTCAGAGAATATTAGATGGTGGTTGGTGTAAAAAGCTCTGACATCCATTCGCACACAAGTAACACAAGCTAGACCATTCACGCTACAAATATCTAATCTTTTCACACCCATTAAACCCAGCAACAACTGTGTGCAAAAGGACTTTGTGATACCTTAAAGTGAGGCCCCTGAAGGATTTTGGCAAGTTCAGTGGCGGCAGCATCCTTTTCTGGCAGGTTGTTGAGGGAATCCAGGATCTCTTTGACCAGCTGTACATTATCATCCCGCACAGCTTGTAACTTAACTTCCTCAAGACGCTCATGAGCCTACACACACACACACACACAAACACACAACAAACAAATTAACACTTCAGTAGACTGTTTGTGTAGAAAGCTACACAGTAAGGAAAATGAAAACCAAGTGGTGTAGAAATACAAGACACAACAACAAATGCACAGGGAAAAAATAAACAAACAAAAAAACAAAAAAGAAGCTAAACATAATTTATCATATAAGTTACAAGGTATTGATCTATGACGCCATGACATAGTTAACCAGTTAGAACATTAACCCTTGACCTAAATTTTACAATCAGACTGACAACCAGTCGCAAGATTTTCCTAAATAGTCCCTCTCTGTTTGACACAGTGAATGGAGTTTTCTCTAGATGTAATACATTTACAAATCACAATCTCTGAACCCCCAGAATTCTCACTTTTGTCTGGCATTTTTGAGCACATAACCATTTTATTGTAATTAAAGCTGCTGACAGCAGCTGGGCATTTCTAAAGCCTATTGTCCATTGACCTTATTCCCTTCATGTAAATCTTGTTTCCTCGTCTTAAGGCAGCTGCCATCCCACTGGCTGGAATTTCATCATTTTGGTGAATATGGAAATTGTTAGCCGAGTCAAGTTAATATGAAAAGCATTTCAAAGTGAATTTCTTCACCAGCTATGCTGAGCACACGTTGGTCCTTGGTTCAGTTCTGGCAGACAAATTAAATAAGAGGTAGACGGACAGAATGGACACCCGACAGTAGTGTGCACAAAAAGGATAAAAGTGATATAGACATTCCTGGGAGGTCAGTTGAGAGCCTGTTGTGCTCTGTTGGTACTACTAAGAAAAGTTTAACACCCTACTGTAGGCTTAGTTTTACCATACAGGGAAGTGAGATCAGAGGGTTAATCCTCAACTTATAACACCACATTGTTTCAGGTGCTGCACTTGTCCACATACTATATATCAAATTACAGAAGTGAGATACCATAAAAATGTCATGCTTCATCGGCTATGCACTTCTTTGCATGTGGCAAATATGGAAGCTGAAGAATTGTAGTGAAGTACACTATCCTCCCTTGATACACTCCTGTGTGTTGAGGGGAGGACAGGGTTGTTTATATTGTATCTATAGTCATTTACTATTATTCTGTTAGTCTTTTTTTCTGCATTGTTTGGAAAAAAATACCTTGTTTAAAAAAAAAGCTGTTCTTATAACTTCTGTGTAAAACATGAATGGCTCTTAAATCAAACCATCCCTGTGATACACAGAAGACAAAGAGACAGTTCGGTACACATTGAATGACATTACACTAGAAAGTACAGACCCATCTAACAAGGAAAAAGTCATATCCAAAGAAAGCTGCGCTAGTGTTAGAAATGAGGCCGAGAGCTTGCCTTTGTGACAGATTTTCTATAGAAATATTTCTATTCATAGATACAGTAGCTGAACCTAATGACCTCAATCTGCATCAGAGATTTTGTTCTGTTATGTAAGCCATTTATTCATCATGCAGTCAAACTCTTTAAGCTATGTGAAAAATTGATTTGACTGGTGTTAAAAGGAACGTTTTCTGTCTGCACAGCTTAAACCAATACTCCAGTTTTGAAGATATTGTTCATCTGTTCTACATCACAATGACTATGTTAAAAAATTAGAGGTGTGCTGCACCGCCCTGCACACAGCACACCTGATGCTTGTTTCTCTCTTCTAATGGCTGGTATAGTTATACCAGGCCAGGAGATATTTCCTGCAAGTAATTTAAACCGTGATACCTGAACAGTGGGCACACTACAAGATTAGATAACGTCACAGGGTAGCATATTACAAGATGCAATTTGTTTGTGGGTACACACACTTGTTCTGAAATGTTCTGCCATATTTTGGATACTGCACAGACATTAATGACAAATACTGAACCTTTGTATGTGTTACAGAAAAGAGCAATAAGACTTATTAACACGGTGAATGCAAAAGATTATAAGAGTTTTTAGAGTTTTTTTTATTAAATCACATGTATTGAAGTTCAGAGATTTAATTGATTTAAAAACATGATTAGCAATGCATAAAGCTAGAAACAGATTAATACCCGAAACTGTAGAGAAATTCTTTATATTAAGTTAAAATGGCAATGGCCTAGAAGGAAATTTAATTTCAAATGTATGCAAACACATGCATGTACAACATTAAAGTAGATGTGTATTTCAGTATATGGAGTGAAACTGTGGAACTGGACACTGACATAAAATGACATACAGACATTATTCAGTTTGGGAAAAATTATACAGAAAAAATATTGGGACATTATGCACTTCCTGTGTGATATTTACGTTAAGGTCATCAAAGGTATTTGAATATGGCTGAGTCTCTTTAGTGACTTTATTTGATTATGTACTGTTGAAGCTTTTTATGTGATCTGTGAAAACAAAAAAAGACATCTGTAATTATGTTATGTTATTATAAAGAAAGGGGCCGGTAATATAAGATTTATCTTCATCCTGCTCCTTTTTCAATCATGGAATGTGTACACGTTGTTTGTGTTAATGTACCATCTGTTTTGGTATTAGAAAATACACTGAAATGAGCATAATAAACAAAATGGGAAAATCTGTGTGTGTTTAAGAGAAAGCAAGAGATGAGCCTGAACGATTTCTCTTTCCAGTCCACAGTAAGCATTTGCCAACTGCCTACCTGATTAAAATATGTTGTTGAGACGCAGAGGGTACACTGCCAGAAGAATTAGTCATCATCTTGGATGTGTGGTGACATGCGACACCTTCATTTCTTCAGGCTCACATTAACACTTGCTCCTCCTCTCAACTATAGCTAATGAGATTTCAACTTTGTCTGTGTGTATGTGTGTACTATTTAGTACTGGAGTAGTCTGAGTGAGTGTGTTACTTACCTTAGCAAGGGATCGGACGATGGGGCTCTCCATGATGCCTTTGAGGAAGATGAGGTCAATATCTTTGGCTCCTGAGCCTGGTGGCAGGTCTTTCAGGTTGTCCAGTACCTGCTGCATGGCTGAGGGGGTAAAAAACACATCAAGGACTGGACTGAGAAGAAGCCTCTTTTGAGCGTGCAAATTGCCACAGTGTGAATGTAGGCAGAAATGTTTGTGACAAATAGTCAGAAGTGCCAGTAACAGTGAAAATAATTAAAATTTCTGAGCGAATGAAGGCTCTGACGAAAACAAAACAAAACTATGTGTCCATAATAAGAGCTTACAAGGGAAGAACAATAAGTGGACAGTCAATCAATGGGCCAATTCAGAGAACATCCATTACTTTGCATTGCAGCAGCAGCAACAAGCACACAGAGTCACAAAGGGATTGTTCTCCAAACAGATCTGCCTTGTAGAGGCTGAGACCAAACAGCAAGAAGCTGGAGCCAAAAATCCTGACACATACAGCTGAGTTTGATTTAGCAGCCAACTTGACACGATAAAATTAATAATAATCTTTCTGTGGCTCCCGCTAATTATATTTCCATTAAAATATGCTCTACCATGCCTTCGGTTTTATTTTTTTAGTAGAATAAGCTGTCCATTTCCCCCCTTTTTTTTCTTCCAGACAGTTCGAAAATAGAAGTACACAGCATCTGAAATCTGACAGGACAATTCACAGAAATAAATACAGTCACTACGGAAGCTGACACATTTTGCTGTTTTGCAAGTACATCATGTGGTTTTGTTTAGCCATGTGTGGCTGTTGTATTTCACAGAGGGATGCATGCAAGTTCAGAGGCAGCAGCAAACACACCCACACAACTATCTCTGGGCAGTGGGCACAGTACCATTCAAATGGTAATGAAATGTCAAATTTTGCACACAATATTGCAACAGTCCCTGTACAAAAGAATAGTTAGACTTAGTCTGTGACAGCTTACCTGTGCCAGACTTTGCATTGGCCACAGTCATGTTTAATATTCCTCAGTTCAGGATGGCGAAACTCTCTTAACACGGCCAAAAGCCACCCAACTGCCCGCTTACAGAAACCAGAGCAACTGGAGGGCTGGAGAAGGTAGCAGACCCACTCAAGTCAGTATTATTGTATGCCAAGATTGCAATACAGTAAAAGCCATGTCATGAACAAGCTGACACTTACAACTGTGTTGTTGTTGAAGAAATGCAGACACAGTATTGAAGTATGAGCCACAAAATAGCACAGAAAACATTTGTTTGTCTCAGTGTTTTATGCTTGTACAGAGGGCTCTTATAAAATAAGGGAATGACAAAGAGAGCCATTGAATGACAAAGGATGAGTATCCCATCCTTCTGGCTAAAGGTTGTGCCAGCCACACACAGGGAGGCCCCTGGGGACTCTGTGCAAACATGATCTCCAAACAGAGTGAGGAGAAAAACAGCCATGCCAATGCCTTAGTGGGTAGGTTGACAAACACAAGTATGGGCTTTTTGAGGCACAGGCAGCCCTATTTAACTGTAGCTGTATAAATATCATAAATGCAACATTGTTCTCCATGCACACAATGTCAACAAAGGCGGCAAACAGGCAGAAAATCATCCAAAAAGAAACAGGAAACTCACCTGCGAACTGCGCTCAAATCATCAGTGCAGCACTCCGACACGGAGCCCCACGTTTTCTACAGAACACTCATCTGGAACCGACTAAAGACAGGATGGAAAGAAAAAAAATCATATTAATATTATTATTTGGTGAAATTATCAATAAAAGCAGCTAATGCAGGTGTGAGTGAGCTCCTCTCTACCCCAACCTGCCTTCATGCCCAGACTTCTGTTCATTCAGTAGTACTGTAATACAGCCATTATAATTAGCCAAGTCAATCACATGACCAAAGTGTGTTTGGAAAGACTCCTTACTACCACAAAGTAAGATAAAGCTCAGCTAGCAAAGAGCCAGAGTGTGGAGGATTAATTGTGTTCTGTGGATTGAAAAGATCAAAAGTAATTACAAGAAGCAATTCATTTAAATTTTTTTAACTGTTTCACAAAATTAGTGGGGAGATTGTTCAAGCTGTCGTCACCAGCAGTTTTTACTGTTCTGCAGCTACCCTAAAATATTGACCGATTAACATTATTCACAGCATATTCCATATGCAGAGAAGATGCATGTTTTTCAGAAACGTGAGTTTTAATTAAATGCTCTCAACATTTAATTAAGGTCATTTTTAAAGTACATCTAGGACAATTAATTCTAATTACGCATATATTCCTTATAATTAGAGAATAATGTTGAAATAAATAATAAACAGGAGATACACTGGGAAAAAAAACAGAGCCCAGGACTTTTAAATATAAACCTGTTTATAACCATAAAATGCTTTAGAGCCATCGTCAAACCTCACGCATGACCAGAATTACAGGTTTATAGATGATTAACTAACTTTGTCCGTGATTGCCGTAAGCACATTATGCCATTTAGTCTAAAGGACTAAACTGAAAATCTGAATGGCATTAACAAAACGTTTTGAGCCAAATTAGACTGAAGTCTTTTGGGCAATTGTGTTTTGATCTCACCATACATTTGAGGAAATATTTCAGTTAGAAGTATACTGATAGGGCGGATGTTTAGCTCAGTGGGTAGAGCGTCCGACCCATGCATTGAGGCTGTAGTCCTCTGCAGCGGCCGCTGGCTCGACTCCTGCCCTCGGCCCTTTGCTGCGTGTCATCCCCTCTCTCTCTGCCCCCTTTCCTGTCTACTCTTCAGCTATACTATCAATAAAGGCACAAATGGCCAAAACTTAAAAAAAAAAAAAAAGAAGTATACTGATAAATCAGGCATCACTGTTTTTCAACTGGAAAATGTCATACTCAGTAGGGATGGGTATTGACACCAACAGCTGTTATCAGTTCCTGACAGGTCAGTACAGAAATATTAATAAGCTCCTGGACAAACAATACTGCTATCTGCATTTATCTAACAATGCATAGACAGCTGACGGAGCAAAATATGTGGGCTCACTTTTTTGACTTTAATGCAAATGCAGCTAAATACAATAACAGAGGAAAAAATTAGCAATTAAACTTGTCACTTCTGCAGAAAAGTAGGCTAATAACTGTTCAACCTATTCATGACATTTTTGCTTTTTTTCCCCCCACCAAATTATGGTGAATAGTATCAAAAAGAGTATTAATAAGCATCAGTATCAATAATCCTATCGTTATTCACCAGTATTTATCATATTCTAAAAGCTAAGGGATCCATATCAATATAGTAAGTTCGTGTTATGGGCTTTTAAAAAATATAAAATATAAGCCTTTTTTTTAATTCTCCAACATCAATCTCAGTATGGGCCTTAAGATTCCAGCATCGGTCAGGCTATAATCCCGTCTAAATCTAACTGTAGGTCATTATGTTAAATGTGGGTGAACGAAAGGATGCATATGATGTGATTATATAACTATGGTAACTTAAGTGTTACACGCTTTCAAAGTTTCAAGATACAAGGGTTTACCTCTGATATTTTGCTGTCACCCACTCTGAGCACATTCCCGATTCTCGTTTCAGCCAGTCTTGGTGAATGGGTCTCAGCTGAGGCAAAAAGCACTCAGTTGCTCAAGACTGTTAGACCGCCTACACTCGCTGTTAATCAAACATGAGGAGCAACCAGGTGGGAAGTGAAGCCTGGTGCTCATGGTGACAGATAAGTTCCGAACAAGTGGTTCTATTTTCATCGAAGAACACTAAAGGAACCATCAGTGTAGCTAAATCGAAAAGAGCCTCCAAGAAACGTGTTGTTGACTGCACTAGTTAAAGTTTGTCAAGCTACACGCGCACTGGGCACGTGTAACCACTTCCAATGTGAGGTAACTTAGCTAAAGCGAGAACTAGCCCTTGGTATCTAATTAGCGGTCGGTAACACTAATTTTAGCGCTAACAAGCACCGATGAAATATCTTTAGAAACATGTTAAACTGTGGCTAGATGCTGTCAGGTCATTATTGGTCGTTAATTCCACCCGTGACCGTCCCATTCCCGGTAGGGTTAGCCGAGGCTGGTCGTGTGAAGAAGGGAACCCCAGACCCACGAGAAATCTCGCGAGAGTGACAAATTTAACCCATACCATGATTTCTCCCCAACCCCAGTGAAGTGCTTTCTGCCCCCCAACATACCAAAATACTAACCACAGCGTTGTCGAATCATAAAATATGAACACTTAGTACGCAGTGCCCAGTGAAGAAACAACGCGCTTCAATCTCGCGGGAGTTTCACAAATTTACAGTTCCCTTATAGACACGACCGCCATTGCTAGTGGTTTGCAATGCTAACGATTCGTAGCAAATACTGCGCTTATATATGTAAAGTATCTTTACATGTCAAATTACCGTTACAACACACTAACAAAGAAACCACCAAAATTAACCCAGATAACTTTGCGAGTTAATGTTCTGTTGTGAAGCAGCTGTAGTGGTGAGGTACAGTTAGCTGCAAGCTAAGAGTAACATCATGTGGTTCAGGCTAGCTAGCTAACGTTAACTGGCGGAGCAGTGATAGCCGAGAAACTAGAGGGTCCCATGATGAGACCGTTACTTCACTGTCTTGTAAAATGAATGAATGATACTTTACCTAATTTAATCAGTATAATCCAGTCACGCTTTCATCCTCCCCTTCATTTCAGAGTGTCCTAATTCGCAGATCACTTGCGCAACAGTAACTTGGTAGTGCATTGCCAGTGCGGCTGCTGCCTGCGCCCCTTCCCTCAGTTGTTCCCCGTCCAGACAGACAGCGCTATGTTAATGACATCCAATGCCTTTCTAACACTCTGAAGTCCTGCGCATCCCACCCATGTAAATTCTAAAATAAATAGCTGTTGGTAGTTGAGAAAAGGTGTGTGGTGGCAAACTGCATCCACGGCTTAATCAAACATTGTTTGCAAATCCAATTACCCCAAAATATAAATGTGAAATACCCTCTGGCTGCTTTTGATGGTAGACAGTACACAATCACGCTCACTGCAATATTGTGAGTTGACAGCCCACTTTCACTATTACGTCACCATAAATTCATTTTCTCAGCTTGTCCATCTACCTGGACTTGAAATCTATAGTTATGAAGTTTAAAAAATGGCCAAAATAGATGGGAAATTAAAGGTCTTTACTGAATCTATTCAGTGGGAGTGTACCAGTAGTAAGAGTTTTGTCTTCTCGCGCTGGCAAAACATCATGCGTCAAATCAATAGATATAATTGCATAACAAAAAACATATCTAAGAATTAAACTTGGATTACACTTACCCTATGAGGAAGATACACTGTAGATCTTACTACCATTAATGGCACCTGTGATATACTACACCAACATCTGGCTGCAAATAATCTAATTTGCACCACCTATAAGCAGGTCAGCATGAAGCACCATTCACCAGATCAGTTCAGCTTCATTGAAACGTCTTACAGAGAACCAGAATTTCCTGGTGTAAAGAACCAGTAGCTTGGACCAGGTGTCATAACAGAGTTAACCAAATTGTCAGTGTTACGCAATTCGCTTTTGATGTATCCAGGTCACTTGATAGGATTAAACTGTTAATCTGTTTTCAGGCAGGGTGCAGGTACATCTCAGCAGGCTTCATATAACAAGCACAATAAATGAAACACAGTGGTGTACTCAGTTATAAGCTAATTTCTATTTTACTCTCCCTCAAATGGAGCATTAGCGACAAACATAGATATATTTGCCCCAGATGAAAAAAAAAATTCAAAATGTTCAAAATGCTTGTCCACCAGTAGAGAGAGCTGTTACTCCATCAGTGAATGAAACACAAGCCACATCTACTGTATACGAGAGGAGCGAGATAGTGATAGTAGTTGCAAGCCAAGTCAGTAAGATTACGGTTAAAAATGTGTTTTAGTAGCACTGGAAACATTACAAATCAAAGTGTTTGCAAATCACAATGTTTATTTCATGCAATACAAGTTCAATTCATGTAAGTAACAGACATGGCAGCAGTTTTGAGGTGAAGTCAGCCTGGATATGACAGCTGCAGCAGCATCACCACAGTGGCAGCCCATCATACCTACAAGATGAGGAGAAATAGGATATTAAAGGCAATATGCAACATTTTTCTTGAAAAAATATACAGACTTATACAAACAAAATCCCTTTTGATCATAACTTGTGACCCACTGAAAGTGTACGGTGATGACAGTATCTGCAGACCCTCTGCCCTCTGCCTGTATTTCCCTATTTCCCAATTGGTATCTTTCTGGTGTATTTGCAAGCAGTTCGGATAAGTCCTACTGATTCTACATTAAAGTAAAAAAGTTAAAAACTATGTAAGATGTTTTCTTGTTCCTATTCATTAAAAAGAGGAGAACAGTGTATTAGAAACATCTCTTAATAAGATTCAATACAATACCACGACTAACTCCAGCCTTTAAATCAACACCTCTTCAACATTATCAGCTGCACAAAAACAGATTTATTGCACTACAGTAGTATTGAATTACACTAGATTTTGTGTTAGTTTGTATTTTTCTGGTATCTAATTGTACATCTTTTATACCATACATTATATTGCATGAAAATTGACATAGGCAACTTAAATTAGTAAAAAATAATGTGTAAGAAGCAAGTTAGCAGTGTAATTTTGAAATAATCACCTGATATAGTTTGATCCTGGAATACTCTCTGTGCTCTCCCTCATCAACACGTCTGAAAATACAGTATCTGGAGTGTCTCTTTTCCCATACCTATGTATCAAAAAGAGTCAAGCAACAGATCAATGCTTCATTGCATGTACTTTCAAAAATTTCTGAACTTAGGGTATTTTATAGAAACTGAATAACTAACCTCTGTCTTGTAATGAGATTGATGTAGTGTCTTAGTGCAGAGTAATATTTGGCAAGCTCCTCAGGTGGTGCACCTTCGCGGGGACTGGCCGGCTTGGCTGGATATGCATTTAAGCCAGAGTGAATACAAGCCAGCAGGCAGAGAGCCAGAGTGGTCAGCGACATCACAGCCCCGGAGCGAGTCCTAGATCACAAGGAAAATGAAAAATTATTATCCAACAATGTCACAATGCCAAAATCAGAAACAAGAGCTCCACATTGGATTGACACTCCACTATAAAAGCTGCTAAATCCAACATTACTTACTTTCCATCAGAAAGTGTGCAATTAAAAGATGAGAAATAAAAAACTTTGCTTACATTATAATGTAACACCGCTGTAGTTTGTTTTCTTGCTGTTCAAGGCACCTCTGTCAGATTCCCAGCATTGCCTGTGTTTTATAGAGTGTATGTCAGATGGGGAGGGAGGGAGATTTCATTCACTTTTAGGGTCCTCCTGAGAAATATCTACTGCCTCATTAGTTTAGTAATCCCTCAATGTCTAGACAGTGAAACAAATGGACATACTCAGTTACATTATTGTGAAAAGGTGTCACAGCAGTAGTTTCATTAAAATGTTCATTATTTGACTTTGCACATGTTCTATGTTTTTTAACATATTAAAATTAAATGCATTACAAATTTACTGCTGACAGTCAACATGTGTGCTTTGGTGGCTGTATCACTCCTGAATTACATTACAAATAACACATTTGTGGTTTTCAACTCATTTACAGCAAACCATGATTAATTAAACATGAACTCACAGAGGCACATTAAATATACAATAAGAAGTGTATTAAGTACACGAGAAGGTAGAGCTGCAAAGATTAGTTGATTAATCAATTAATTGTCAATAATTAAATTAATTGGCAACTATTTTGATAATCAGTCAATTGTTTTCAATAATTTTTTCAAATTCTCTGATTCCAGCTCCTGAAATATGGATATTTTCTGGTTTCTTTACTCCTGTATGACAATAAACTGGATATCTTTGGGTTGTGGACAAAACAAGAAATTTGAAGATGTCACTTTGGGCTTTGACCAACATTTGTCACCACTTTCTGACATTCTTTGGACCAAACAATTAATCAATTGATCAAGAAAAGGACTGGCAGATTAATCAATAAAATAATAATTGTTAATTGCAGCCATACGCAAAGACCTTAAATGTTTGCAGGGTAGAAAAGAATACACCTGATCACAGCAAATTTCCCCTCTCTCAAAAAAGAAGCTTTTAATTATTAAATGCAGAGATGTTGGCAAAGTACTGGCACAAGCAGAGACAAACTTTCATTAATGCAGAGAGTCCACTTAAGAGTCATAAGCAGCGTGATAAGTTTCAATAAAATCGATGATGTGTAACCTCTAATGGCTTATGATGGTCTGTTGTTTTCTCATTAAATTGAAATATGTTAGAATTCCCCAGGTGTTTGAAAAGATGATGTTTCGGTTTACAGAGAAATACAGAGGGGGTCTCCATCAAGAAACTAAAACATTCATCAATTTAATAATGCATGAATAATATGAAATATATAATCAAAATTCTGTAGGATCTTGGTATAATGTTAAATGAGCAATATGTTACAAATGGACATCCAAAAATGAGTACAGCAGTCCAAATAGCAAGTTGGAACCATAGACTGTACATTAAATAGCTTGAAATATATTATATGTGTATATATTTAATATATAATCTATGGTTGAAGGGGGTTGTTTCCTCCCTTCCCCTCCTTCCTAGACATGAAGAAGCTCAGGCAGGCTGCAGAAACACTGCAATAGCACAAGACGAGCACAACACTGTAATTTGACAATAACAAGTGATGACTAGTCCTACACTATAAGTTGATCAGTGGTTTATAACTGTCAGTTATCTGTCCATGTAAAGCTCAGCCCGTTATCCTGAAAACAAAAGCACACCAATCCAAAAATAGACACTTTAGAGCTTGAGTTCAGTGACTGCCTGATTTACCGCCTGCCAGACTTCATAAACATATTGCTCAGTTTAACCATTATAAACATCTACTCCTTCTAAAAGATTATTAAGGATTTCTTACAACTCATAAACAGATGCTAACTCATTCTGTAAACATTCGCCATTAATTTGAACTCACATGAAATGGGTAAATTTCATAGGACAACACGACGGCTGTAATGTTGTTGCCAGAGTAGCGAAGATTTCAACTTGGTACATTTCCTTAATCTCTGATAGTGTATAATGGGCATTTTATGATTTAGAACAGTAAATATGTTGCAGACTTCTCCTGCAATAATGCTTGTAGTATATGCACTTGAGTCAGTTGTTCTTAAGAGTTGAAGAACAAAAGTTTATTTATTTTGCATGATCTCCTCATGTATCTAATCTACAGTATATGAATGCATAACTGTGGCACAATAACTCCACTTTAAACACTACTGACTGACATATATCTGTCTTGACACAATAACAAAACCATTCTGGCCAAACCAGCAAGCATATTTCCAAATTACACTAAATCCTACAAGAAGGTGGTAGTAAATCGCTCAAACCCATTGATTTTCAATTCCAGCTGACAGAGGGCACAAAAAGCTTTCAGCCCCTAAATGGTAAGATAACTTTAATGGCAACTATTTTCTTTGAAGAGCACTCTACTGAAATTTGACAGCAGATTGGTGCTGTTGTTTCCTGTGACAGTCGTATAAGAACTCTGTTCCAGAGCAACGGCACACAAAACTAAAAAACTTACTCACATTATCCACCAAATGTTTTACACTAGAATGACTTATTTCATTCAGCAAAAACTGTTTTAGCAATGATTTCAGTAGACAGCATGCATCAAAGCACGACTCTCAAGCTATCCTGCTGACGATCAGCACAAATCAAGATGAATGCTCCAACATTTCTAGAGAGCAAAGTAATAAAACACGATTAAATTAGAAATTAATTGAATATGCAGTGAATATCTTTTTCCCATTTGTTTCTTCACAGCAGTGACTCATTCCTCTAACATGCAGCTCAAAGAGCATAGAATTATAACTTTGCACACACATCTAATGTATATTGTGTATAATCCTATATTTATATTGCAGTATATTGTGTTTTGTATATTCTTTATATTGTGTATCCAATCAATAGATAAGATATTCTAGAGATACAGTATATATCTTATATTTACAGGGTATGCTAAGAGATTTTATTATGCAGTGTGAAGCTATTTTAATTCATTTTGTTATTTGTTGTGTTTATTTTTCTGTTGATATTTACGATTATATACTGGTCATACATCTTCTTAGAGTCATGGTGTTGATAAAGAACCATTTATCACCGTTATTTCTGAAATAATGCATGTGCTGTATGGAGAGTGGTCAGTAACAAATGCCTCATTTAAATACTCAGCCTGCACCGTTCCTTGCTGACAAATGAGGTCCAGGTGGATAAAGCACAGAGAGTCCTTTAAGTGTCATGTCTGATACGGTTGATGTGCTCTCTGACAATAATTGTCATAAACACTCTCCACTGGGAGAGCACTGAAGACTGCAGCCAAGTGCCAACCCACCTGCAAGACAGACTGGTACCAAAGAACCTAAATACTCACTTCTTCTCCTTGTTTTCAGACTGCAAAAACAATATTAAAACACTACAGCAGGGAGATGAGCCTTTATCAGAAGATTTAAGCAGAAAGTATTGTTTAGGGGTTGTAGAACTAAATTATTTATTTCCAGCCACTTGTATACCAGGGAGTAATAACAGCTACAGATTAATTTACTCTTTTGCAACCTAAGGTTTCCATGCAAATACACTGACAGAATGATATTTGCAAATAAATCATGATAAGCTCTGTACTATGTTTGCACTTTATTAAGTGTAATTACGTGCAATGAAATGAACAAATTTGTGCCTCTTGTACCTTATACAGCAATAAATTGACTCTGCAAGACAGATACTGCTGTTTCCAAAAGCTAACTAATCTCCCTTTTCATCACAAACTCCTCTATCAGAGTATATTAACAACATGTCCGTTAATGGCTGCACAGCAGCTGGTAAAATATCTGTGCAGCTAATGAGAGCATTAGCCCCAGTATCAAATGAAAAACTAATCTTTTTCCTTTCACCCATTTGAATTTTCCCATGAGAGTCATTGTGCTAATCAACTAAAAAGAAGCTGGTTTTATACAGATTATGACACAAAAGCTCTGAAGGTTAAAGGGGCAGTTCACCACATAATCAAAAACACATATTTGTCCCCTCGCCTGTAGCACTATTTATCCATTTAGATTGTTTGACAAATTTAGGAGATATTAGCCACTGCGATGCCTGCCTTCTCTCAAATATAATAGAGCTAGATGGCACTCGTCTTATTGTGTTCGAAGCAACACAGAAATACATAACAAAACTCAACCACAATACCTCTCACCAGATATCAAGATCTGGTTACTCAAGATAATCCACAGACCTTGTTTTGAGCAGTCTCATATAGGAACTATTTTATTTCTACCACAGAAAAAAATAAAAAGAACTTTGAGCACCACAAGCCATCTAGTTCAATTATATTTGAGAGAAGGCAGACATCTCTATGGCCGATAAAGATCTGGGGGTGAACTTTCCCTTTAAACAAAGGATTGTGTTTATCGGTTTTGTACAATCTCACACGACCCACCATTAAATAGCATGCAAATAGTGCAATTCCAAATAGTTATCTGATGGTCTGTGTTCTGTTAAACTATAAGCATTTACGTATGATCAATAATTTGAAACCCACATAGTTGCATTTCATTTTGTAAAGCTGGAAGCCGTGTTATGTGAAGCTGCTGAGACCATATAAGTACACACAGCACAACCACAATGCACAAACACCCTCAAATACCAAGTCGTGCCAGGCTCTGTGCAGGCGTCTCCCGCTTCATTGCATTTTTACATTTAGCTAATGCTCAAATCCAGCATGACTTGCATAAAGTCAATGGAGCAGAATGGTCACTTGCAAGGAAGTTATGGGGATATTGTGTGTATGTATGTATGTATGCGTGTGCATGCATTCATATGGTATCTGTTCTTCTTCCTTCAGGCTCTAAATCTCCACTGAAATACAGGGATTTAACTGCACTTTTTAATCTTCAAATCATACTTTATCAGTGTATTTCAATGTGATTTCATGACAGAAATTTCATCTGTGTGTCAAAACTCCAATGATGGAAAAATCTTAAAACACACTGGTTTCAGAATATAGTCAATACATGCAGTACATTTTAGCATACGATGGTATCCTTAATGCTGGTTATTTTCCAAAGACTGCACAATTGCAGACTGTAGACGCTCTTTGAATTGTCCTGACCAATCTACCTGTGTGTTTCCAATTTCCTCAGCAATCTTTTATCACACACAAGTGCTGACTGAATGACTGATGCTTTGGCCAACAACTTCTCTTTTCCAGGAAGGATGCATTGGCTTTTTTGATTTGGTTGAAAGATTATAAACTGGAGTGACTTGTTTTGGTGACCCCACATAATTGTTTTCTTTTTTTTGTAAACTGTAACTTGCTCTTTGCTGACAACAAACCGCTCAGTGAATGGGAAACATGAGCTTTGAGTAGTAATGTGCTTCAGTACAACTTTGAAGTTCCAGTATTTCTTTTTGATGAGACGTCATTCTATCTCCATTCTATTTTTAGGTCAAGAATTATATTTAAGATGTCAGCCGTTTTAGCAAAAAGGAGAACAGAACCATTCTTTGTACTTTTAGTTTAAATAATTACAGAAAATTTACTGCTTGAATTTTGAATGCAGGATTTCTACTCAGGATTTGAATACCCATTTACCCACTGGTTGGTTCATTAAAAAGGCCACATTTACAGACAGACACAAAAAATGTTGATAACTAATATATTTACATGCCTGCACACAACTAAAATTAATCTCATTAGAGCAAATACTTATTTTGCAGTAAATATGGGTGAGTAAAAACCCTGTCATAAAGAAAAGGAAATATTTGGAGAATAATTCCAAGATATCTAGAATAATATAAAAATTAATTTATTTTCAACTATCAGAATATGTTAAAAGACAGTTTCTTCAATGCACTCAAAAACCATTCAAACATAAACACTTATTTTACAAATTTCATTTGATGGCCTATAAATAACATGATATGTCACATAATATGAAGAACAAAGTTGTATACAGTGAACCAGTGTGATGGAGGCTGTGATTGCTACAGCACAGCTGCTGCATGAGAGATCAGTCCATTTAAATTTCTCAATTCCAAACACTAAACTTGTTTTTTGTCCAGTATTTTAAGTGACAAAAGCAATTTTCATTGCTACTCACAGGGGCAGGACAGGAAACATCCAAACTTAAAAAGTAGTACTAAAGTCTGTGCACAACTTAGATGGTTTGTCTTGTGTTGTCACTTTTTGACTTCAATGTCATATATGAAGTCTTCTGGTAGTGTCTCAGCAGGCATGCTCTTCAGCTGCTCATCATAGCTGCGGAGAGTCCAGAGTTTCTCCAGTTCATACGTTTCCCTGGTCTCTGGTAGCATAAAGTGAACAACCATGTTTCCTGAAACAGAGAAAGGAACAGGAAAAGTGAGCACTGGCAACTCTACTGACAAACATAAGTTAAGGTGATATTCCACCTCAGAATAATAGTCCACTCAATATGTACTCACCCCTATACCGATGTGAGGATGGGTTAAGATCTTCAGTTCACAAAACAATCCTGGAGTTTCAGCAGAAAACAGGGTTGCAGCCAGTGGCAGTGAATGGAGACCACGAATAAAATGTAAAAAAAAAAAAGAACACAAAACAAACACAAAATTTCTCCATCCTGCTCGTATGGTGTAGTCCAAGTGTCTGTGAGCCGCAACATTAAAATTTAACCACAAAAGGATCACAAGACTTCGTATATCTCTTAATGGATGCACGTGTGAAAATATCGCGAGATATACGAAGTCTCGCGATACATCGACGCCATGTCTACATGCTACCTGGGAGGCTACAGTTGACATTTAAGCTAAAAACATGGTGTAAATGGCATCTTTTGTGGTTAAATTTTAATGTCACGGCTCACAGGCACTTGGATTACACCACACGAGCAGGATGGAGACATTTTGTATTTGTTTAGTGTCTCTCTCTTTTTTTTTTTACATTTTATCCGTGGTCTCCATTCACTGCCATTGGCTGCAACCCTGTTTTCTGCTGAAACTCCAGGATTGTTTTGTGAACTGAAGATCTTCACCCAACCTCACATCAGCATAGGGGTGAGTACATATTGAGTGGATTATCATCTAGGGGTGGAATATCGCTTTAATGTAAAAAGCTGTCTAAATTGTTCATTAGAAGATGTTTTACATACCAAAGTCAATACACATCCAGTCCTCTGAATCCTTTCCTTCAATCTTGACATTTGGCTCTCCTTCTTTCTTCAGAAACTTGTACTGAAGAAAAATCATCAGTGCATCAGTTTTGAAAACAAACAAGTCACGCGTATCAAGATTTAACAATGAGAAGATTTGTATTAGTTACCACTTTGATGGCATAAAGTGCCATTGCACGGAGGTGTCTCACTGATACACCGCTGACAACAATGAAGTACTCTGCGTATTTAATTTCCTCCGGTACTTTAATCACACAGATGTCCACTGCGTTTTCCTGACGCAGTAGAGACACCAGCACATCGAGAGAGAAGGTCTCAGGGGATCCTGGAGAAAAAACAAGGGTGAAACATTTTGTCTGAAAATATTCAAGCAATAAATGTGGCTTGACAGCGTGTGAATTCTACAGTCAGCATTTTTCTACTTATTGCATGGTAGGTTGTGAAATGCTGAATCTTGGAATTGCTGTCACACACAATATTTAAAGCAATGCAGAGTGACTGAGGGACCTCATCTATTTCAGTGACTAATGCTGCAACTGACAACTTATTCATTATCTTTTAATTTGCCAGTTATGTTCATGAGGAATCACTTTATCGTTCAGTCTACAAACCATCAGAAAACTTATAAAAAAACAATCGCAATTCCTAAATCTTAAACGATTAACTGATTAGTCAATTGACAGAAAATACCAACCCCAATTCCATAGAAGTTTCTGAAAAAGACATCCTCCAGGTGACAGCATATGTTGCTTCAAAACCTGTATGTACCTTTCAGCATCAATAGGGCCTTCACAGATGTGCAAGGTACCTATGTCAGAGACACTAACACAGTTCTCTCACATCAGAGATTCTGGCTGTGGCAAAAAGCCACACACATGCCGATTACAGCTTCTCTTAAGTGATAGTAAAATAAACTTGTTTGGGTTTTGGCCTGTTGGTTGGACGAAATAACATGTTTAACATGTTCAGGCTCTGGGAACTTCTGATGGGCACTTTGCACTATTTTGGACATTTTCTAGACAAACATGATTATTGTATTGACCTGGAAAACAATAATAAAAAACAATGTTGCAGCCCTACCAATTTCCCAGAGCCCAGGGGGACATCTTAAAATTTTAGTTTTTTGAAATGAACAAAAACCCAAAGGTATTCGGTTAACATTACTTTCTGGCATGTCATAGACTAAATAGTATGACATGCCAGAAAGTAATGAAAAATGTCCACCACAGATGACATATTAAAATGTCTTGTTTTGTTCAACCAAATATATGCCATTTAAGAGCTGCAACAATTAGTCGATGAATCTATTAGTTGTCAAGTATTTTGATAATTGATTAATTGTTTGTTTCTAGAAGAAAACCTCCAAATTCTGTGATTTCACCTTCTCAAATGTGACTATGTCTTCTATGACAATAAACTGAATATCTTTGTGTTGTGGACAAAACAAGACATTTGGGGTGGTCACTTTAGACTTTTGGAAACAGTGATCACTATTTTCTGCAATTTTATGGGCCAAATAACTAAATGATTAATTGAGAAAATGAATGAATTCAATTTACTGTAATATAGACAAAGACAAGAGCCATGTCACATATAATAAGCCGGAACTATATTATAGTAATATATAAATATACTAATATTTTGTATTTTCTACAAGTAATTACTTAATAGATCAATCAGTTATAAATACAGCTGCCAAGTAATCTGGCTATGGATCTGTTCATTTTTAATCGACTCCTACTTACTTTGACTGCTGTCTCTGTCCATCGCATGTGATTCTTCTTGAAACACGCCGGTGCTTCTCTTTGAATTACTACTTTCACTAAACACCTCTGAATAAAATCTCTTTGAGTCTAACTGGCTGGTGTTCACATGAAGCAAACGCTGACATGAGGATACATTAGCTGACAAACACGGAGTGTGACAACGAGCTTTGGTGACCGAACAGACGCTTCGAAAAACACCAGTTTGCTCCAGTAAAACTCTATTTTTAAACACCGGTGACACCAGTTTCTTACAGTGACTTAGAATAATGTTATTCATCTTTTTACTTGTTTAACATCACAATATCAAAGCCAGCGCTATCCACGAGTTTATCAAGGACTAAAAACAGGAAGTGGCCCTCGTCCTTGCCTTCTGATTGGCCCATATGGCTTCTTCTTTGATTATGAGCCTACAAAATAAGAATAGCGCTCCCCTACAGGCCGCGAAGGATATTGACTTCAGAACTCACTATTGATTTGGTAAACTGGAGGACGGTGTAGTGTATCCTACAAGGCAGCATTATAAATTGTCTTGTTATTAAAACTTTGTCAGATGTGAAACAAAACCTCAATGTTATTTTTAGACATCAGGTTTTAAACTAATTCACTGCAAAATTGATGTTGACCAACTGTGCAATAACAATAACTGCAGTATGTATATTTTACTCAAGTGTAGTATCATTTTATACTGTGCAATATCAATATTTCCTGTGTGGAATGGTGTCATTACAAGTGAGTCTTTCTTTTTTATATTGTTCCTATTCTTTTTATTTCCTCTTGTTCATATTATTGATGCTTCTTCTTGTTTTGTAATTCACTTTGCTGCTGTAGTACTCCAGACAAATGCACAAATACAAATTTCCCTGTTGTGGGATTTAATAAAGGATTATCTTAGAAAACTGACATCAGCTGATTCTGTTTGATATCTGCTGATGATAAAATGTCTCAGGATATTTCACACTCAAGTTGTCAGGCCATGCTTGCTCATCTTGCTTTAAGTGTCTCTGAGAAGCAGATGTATATAGTCAAACCTGCTCTCATGATAGTTACTGAATTGTCATCATGTCTGTAATGTTTTAAGCAGTAAATGACTTATGATGCGTCACTGTGTCAGATAGGTACAGTCAAATTATGCAATTCATAACAGATGGCAAATTAAAAAGTAATAGACACACTATAAAATTAATCATTCAGATTTATTTCTGTAGGAAAAATTCCTGAGTGAAAAATCCAACAAATTGTTTTACAAAATCAATACCTCTTCTCTGAACACGCCTCAATGTATAAAACTGTAAACATTATAAAATTCCTATAAATCTATGATTCCTGAGGTATAATCTCATTCATCGGTACATTCTCATTAAAATTACATTTCAAGTATGTAAACAAAACATTGTTGTGACTGTATACTAGATCAGAAAATGTACATTTTTGTGTATTTTGTTCCCTTTGTTTGAAGGTGACGCTATGTTCACTTTAGTCCTCATTCATCAGCACGGTCAGAGTCCATAGTTACATTCAGTCTCAAGCCCACAGGAATATGGTCCGTAAGGCCAGCCAGCTGGGTTATAAAAGCCATCTCTTCAATTTCCTGGATAGAGACAAAGAGAGTGTATGTTTTGTTGTACTTATTCTTCTTAAGTGTTGATAACTTGTGTTTCTATGAGAGCTGACTGTCAGTGGTTCTGCCATATGCAAATGTTTCAAAAGTTATTTGTGGCATCTAAAAGTAACTTGTAACTTCAAAGAGAGACAGAAGGAATAAAGGAGGAGAAGACTGAGTAGAGGACACATTAAAAACACACAGGGACACGTACTGTTCGGCAGTGCTTTGAAATGGAGCTCTCACGGTACAGGATGTAGTCGATCCGACGTCCGACCCACGGCTGGCCAGTCTCAGGGTAAACCAACGGAATGTCCTCTGCAGGAACAGGAGGGGAGATATACTGCTTCCTCAGCTCCTCTCTCTCCAAAGTTCTACACAGACACACATAGACGACAGATATTCAAACCAGGTTCAGTGAATAAAAAGTAAAGGAGAAGTTCTGGAGGCTGTACAACAAAGAAAACTCAACATAGGCAGGCTTTCTTTGCATGAGCTGGCTTGACAAACCAAAACCAGATAACACATATCATGACGGTAGTGGTTATCAACTTCTTTTTGGTCAATCAGGTTTTCTTCTTCAGGCTCTGGTGCACATTCCCATAACAGGGATGTTTACCGTCTCACTTGACTCTTCTTTTGCTTGAAATAGAATGATTGCGTGATGCCCACTCCAGTCAAGAGGAATAGGTTATTAGGATGCAGAGCTATGAAGAATCTAAAAATGTAACAACAAAATGCAACACTGTTTCTGCAAATAAGGCAGGAGACGCATGCTGGCAGAAAATTAATAAGCAATTCATTAGTGCACTCTCAATACCTAACATTTATTTCCAACATGACAAATGCAAGTTAAACTTTAAACTCGACTCATTTAACATTATACTCATTAACTGCATTTAGATCTGACATTGTCCCATAACGAAATCAGTTTTTGGCCAAATCAAAGTGAAATTATTATTTTTTGATTGAATATCCATGACAAATGCCAATAGACAAATCAATTTTCTAATTGGTGTTTGCAAAACGGACTTTGCAGCAAATGAGTATCAAGCATAAAAAGACCATCCAAAATGGTCTGTGTTTGCTTCACCATTCTTTTAGTGTATGGCTCTTCAGCGGTACAAAATTTAAATTGTTATTATGACCTGAAGTAAGTAAAGTTATTTGCTGCATCTCCAACTGTATGAATGTAGGTTACCATGGCCATGCAATGCATACAGTTCGCACCACTGTAATTACATTACATTATCTATAATATACAGATTGTCATGAAAAGAGCTGATTAAACAGTGGCCCTTGTTACAGCAAATTTAATCCGAAACTAACCATAACGTTCAGACCCAGTTAGGTGTGCAGCATAAGTTACCATGGCGATCTTGCAAGGTTAAAAGAGAGCCACCTTTGTGACATTGAAAACTCTGGCTTTAGACTCAACATACTTAGCTAACCAATTGTTCTTGTTTCAGAGTACACCACTCAGGTCACGTCACATTAGTAGTGCTGTTTTACAGAAGATTAACTAAGTGGAACTGAGTGTACCTTTGCAGATTTTCTGGGGTGTTTACATCATCTTCATACAACGTGGGCTGCTCCAGCAGGGTACCTTTAGATGCAAATCAATGAAATACCCAATAAATTGTCAACATTTGTCTTGTATGTATGCAGTATTTATTATAGTCCAATGGTTTACACTTATACCAATGACCCAGGGCTTCTCTTTTCCAGGCCCAGCCCTGCAAGGATCTCTGTATTCCTCAAACAGACAGTGATTCTGTTCCAGGGAGTCATCTAGACAAACAGAAAAACATGTATAAATTAAAAAAACAAAACTTTTGGTTAAGATACTATCTGAAAATACATACATATTATATGACAAAAGAATAGAAATTTGTTGTCAGAGACACACCAGGTGAGCAGTTGTCAAAGTTGAAATCTCCACAGAGCACATCAAAAACAACATCCTCGTCCGGCTCTTTGTTAGCAGCTTGAAAATCGCCAATCCACTTGGTCAACATGTTCAGCTGCTCACAGCGAATTTCCCCTTCACCTGATGAAAGAAAGCACAAATCAGCTACCACAGACCTGGCTTACTGCTGTTTTCTAATAGAAAACTGCAAATTTTGAGTTTATCTGAGCAGATCAGAAAAATTCCACTTGCCCTCTGGTGCATGAAGATGTGTGCAGTTAAAATAGCCAACCACATTCTTCTGTTTCTGATTCTGCCCAATTAGCACCTGCAAATTTTAAAAACATCAATACCTCATGTTTTCACTGTGACAAAAGCAAGAGTTAATAATGTGAATTCTGAAAAACAAAAAGGAAAACCGCAATAACTGACAGCTGCTTCATACTTTATAACAAGCAAAGTACCTTAGCAGAAAGGAGGCCCTTGGCAGCCAGTGCGTCTTCCCCACGGCTGTTGGGAAAGCAGTGGTACTGGGCCTCGAGCACAGGGAATCGGCTGGCGAGGAACAGTCCACTGTTGAAAAACTTGAAAGAGGAACACCTGCATGGTGGCTGGCAGGCATACACACCAATGTCGTATAGTATGTGTCCAAACACGGGTCTCAGTATTTGAGTGAGTTTTTTTGCTGCCCTTTTGTCAAACACCTCTTCTAGACACAGTATGTCCACATTGGCTGGAAACAGTGATGACACTTCCCAGGGTATGTTGTCCTGCTGCCGGAGACCCTGGGAGAGCAGAGCTCGGGGAGCACTCCGGTGACCTGTTCGGCCGTGTTGGTTGGAGTTCTGATTGGAATTAAAGAAGGGAGATGGAGACTCAGTCGAGGGCTCTTCTGTGTCATCACAGGGCACACAAACAACACGACTATTTGACTTTGGGACATGTCCATCAGCTGAGTCTGACTGGTGACCCATGGGGGGATGTGCCTGTCTATCAGTAGCCCCATATGAAGATGAGTTTTGTGACGGGAGGATGCTGTTGGATGGGCTGAGTGTCCCACAGCTGCTGGGGGAGTCAACAAAGATGCGGATATGTGGTCGACACACACCCTGCACAATACGCTGACCAATGGCAGTCGCCCTGTGCTGGGTGTTTCCCAGGTTGTTGAAACGAGCCAGGCTGTCAGGCAGCAGACACAGGTTGGCTGTGGCAAATCCAAATGATGCTTTTCCTACCAGCTCAAAACCCCTGTGTGTTTCCCTCTCTGGTGCAGATGGCATTTCTCTGTGGTAGTGGAAGGGACGACGGCAGGCCTGAAGAGGAGCCCAGAGCAAAAAGCCCAGGAAGGCCAAGGGGGCTGTAGCGAGAAAAAGAATGAAGAAGATAATTGAGCCGAAGAAGACCTTGAGGGGGTGGAGGTAGCATTCCTGCTCCAGTCGCTGGGTTTGCTCCAGCGTGGTGGATTTGCACACAGCAATGAGGCGATCAAGAAACCAGAAGCATGGCAGGATGAATGCCCATCCAACAGCGTGGATGCCTGCAACACAGCCATTAGGAAATGGAGACGCCCGCAGGGCCATGCCTCTGCCCATTCTCTATGCAACAATCAGGATAAACATCAGGGCTTCCTGTTTGAGCCACATTCTTCTGCACGACTCTCCTTCAGGGGCTCCACTGGACACTATGACAGGAGGAAGAAAAAACGTTAAAATATTATTACATGCTTTATTCTTACACCCCACACAAACATTTACATAGTGGATTCTCAGGAATAACCTGGTTTTATTCTCACATGCCCATACATGCAGTTGTGGAAAATATGAAGCCATTGGCAGCTGTGCTGACATGAAGAGGGAAGATCAGACTGGCTTACTGCATGGTTATGCAATGCATCATGATCACTTTTAAGGAGGCAAAGAGGAAAACATGGCGTAAACAACCTATAATCCAGCTGTCAACGTCTGCACAGTGTTGCTAACCACTGGTGATATGAGACTGCAAGGAAAACCTGTCTGTAACCACACCTTTATGTGTATTTAACATTACACATTAATTACACAATCTTAAGTCAATGGGTGGGCCAAAGACAAAGGCTAATACAAATATTTTTTTAATCTTGTACTTAGACTGGATTTTATATATTTCACTGTGAAAAGTCAGTGAATAATGTTAACAGTATTATAGGGTGGATTTGCCCTTTAACATTAGTGCTTTGTATTTAAGCGTTCAGTCCTGTTGCAGACTTTGCACTCTGAGCTGGACAAAATAGGGCACTCTCAGTCATTCACAGAATATAAGCAGGAGGTTGCAAACCCCCAACAACCCGATTATACACACAAAGACCCCATTCAAAGCAGGCTACAATAGCTTCAGCAGTCATGTAACGTTAGTTTTTTTTTACAAGTCAATAGATGTGAGCTGTCTGTGTGTGCTCGGTAAACACTCATACAGGTAGGATAGGTGGGTGTCAGGTCTCTGTACTGTGCAGCAGGTTTTGCTAAGCTAACAGTTTCACTTCATAAACGACTCATAAAGATTTTCAAATCTACATAAACGTTGGAGTGTATGGCCCCGTAACGTTACTGTATCATTACAAGTGGCTGACTGATTCTAACACATGCTTCAAAAACATATTAGTACTCACAAATGAAAGCAGACACCTGTCCTGTTGCGTAGCTAGCTTAAACACTGAGCTAACGTGGCAGTCAGATGAGTATCTTACCTTTGCACGAAAACTGGGACAGTCCGTCTGATGAACCCATACATCGAACAACCTTTTACTGTATTTACTGATTATATTTATCTATTACTTTGTTACATTTTCATAGAAAATATGCAGTTTCTGTCTTGAAAACAGATAACCAGTTCAGTAAAGTAGGTTCAATGAACATAAACCCACACTCGTCTCTGTCAAAGCTGCTGCTGGCTTTATTAAGCCACACCCTACTGGCGTTGTCATGGTGTCAAGCCCGTCTGTCACGTGACTCCACCTGAAGTGACCTGCTACACAGGCTACTAAAACCTGCTGCTTAAAATTTTGACAATTAATAGTTACTGTAACCAGCCGAATACTTTTTGATACATAATATGCTAAATATGCAGTGACTTCTGGAGACTTTTTACCAAATTAAGACATAAGACATTTCATTTTATCACTGTAGGCATACAACTAAATTATGATGGGTAACTGAGAGCACAGAACCAATAGAAATGATAAAAATATGAATGATGGAATAAACACAAGAGTGAAAGTATGAAAACAATAATAAAAGGATTTAAAAAATGGATTAAAAACAAGAAAAATAAAAAAGATTAACATTATGAGGTATCCTCTATGCTGTATCTATATAATAAATAAAGGCACTTGGATGAGGCAGGTGCACAATGACAGTGCAAACAATATCAATAATAACAATAAGTAGCAACACCCCTACATTTTTCCCTTTTTCAGTGCAAAGAAGTAAAAGTACATTGCAAAAATGTTTGTTCTGTCCATTTACAAAACAAATGATGAACAGCCTGAGAAGTGCAGTTTCAACAATGTGTCAGTTTTTCCACATTCAGTCAGTTTACTGTCATTACATGTGCATTATAATAAATGGATCATAGTGGATCTACTGATGCGCAAAACCGTTATGTATCTTAGAAGTGAATATCAATATAGTATTGACCACAACAAGTATTTGTTGTTTTGTTTTGTTTTTTGTTTTTTCCAGAAAACTGTATTATGAGCTGCAATTAATGACTGCTCTAGAGTTTTTTTTTTACACTTCTTACAAATTCATCCAGTGGGTTAGACCCTTTTGTGAGTCAGTAAGTTTGGCACCCCTGTTATAAATATTTAAAAACAATTCTGAGACACATTAAACACTCGAGGAGCCAATGTGGATCAAGAATGAGATGCATTATTACATCTTCTATATCCCATCCCTATAGTTTTTGATATGTAAATATATATTTGTTGTAACAATTTATTGTGCAATAGACTCTTTTCACAGCTAACATTTTGACTTATCCTTCAGGTGTCACAGTAAGTTATGTCAGTGAGTGAGCATAAGCAATGTACAGAGCCCTAGAACCAATGAAACTAAATATTACATCATTAAAATGCTCCAGATTTTAGTGTCGGTTCTACTGAAGCTTACGGGAGATGTAATGTAAATCATGCTATTTGGAGACCGACAGTAAATATACAAATCCTCACATTTGTAAAAGCAGTCAGTTATTCTCTGCAGCGTGTTCTTAAATGTTTTTGAGGGATTTCCTCATCAAAGGACATACAGTGTTGATATGTTCAGTTTTAGTGTTGTAATGTACCATCCTTTTTTAGTTTCTTTGCCTGGAACTGGCTCACCAACGTTATTAATTTCCCCACGTGCTTTTCCTGCTTTGACAAGTCAAAATGTCTGCTATTAAAAGGGTCTATTAATCTATACCACACCACCACTGATGCAAGCAAAATACATGTTTACAGCTTTTGTCTGTGTTTTGGCAATACACTGCAACTTAAGTTAAGTAATAACCTACAGGCAGTTTGTGTTAACAGGAAAGGCCCTGCATGACAACAATAATACAAAGTACACTGTGGAGCAAGCTATAGTCCAGCATGTCTGGCCCAAACTCAGGTTACTGTAGAATAGGTTAGTAAATAATATGAATAATTAATGTTGTATTAAGAGACCAGGAAGGCCCATAGCAAGATAACAAACTACAAAATAAAACATTTGATCCCTTAAGTGATATTACTCCAGTCCTATAGCCATCACTTCTCAGTCTTTTCTTTTTTTAATGAAGGTTCCTGACCTCTGAATTTCCCACCGACATGCTTGTTCAGCATCAACTTTTTAAAATTTGCAATTTAATGTGATTAACAGGCTATATCCATGACAAACTCACTCATATGATGCTGCATCCCATGATGTAGGCAATACAATACATCCTTGTCAGTATGTTTAACTGTTTACACGCCAGTGTAGCATTAAATATTTGTTAAAATCGCCACTGTTCGATATCTTTTTTGCATTCTTTGTGCATGAAATCAGTTTGAGAAATTTGCATGTACCATACATGTATAAAACATGTTTTATACATGTATGGTACCAACAAAGCTGGCTGTTCAGTTTCACCGTGAATACTTGCAAAGCACATATGAATAAGCAAATGTGTAATTATTTTTGGTTCTACCATCAATACAATGTTTTATCTGTGTACACCAAATCACATCTGCACAAAATGTATCATATTATATATTGGTGTTTATTTCTGACTTTGGTGCATCTCTGGATAAAATCACGTCTACCAGAGAATGAGAGGCTTTCTATCATTCTGAGCCATGTTGCAGAGGCAGCTGAGCACAAGCAGCAGGTCCTTCTGAAGTTTTCTCGGTGCTCTGGTTGTTATCAGCTTCATCAGAAAGTCTGGATTATTGTACTCCTTTGCCCGGGTGCCGTCCTCATTTGGCCTCTCCTTCAGGATCCCAAAGGTGTTTATGATAAATTCAACAAAAGGAGGGTGAAGTGCTATTTTATAGCCGAGCTGGTTCAACCTCTCCATGAGGTCAGCATACCTCTGAGTGAGATGAAGCCGATAGCCCTCATCTACCTGTCCTGTCAGCGGGTGTGTGCTCACCTGCAAGAGAGGAGCACAGGTTTGTGTCACATAAGTGGTCATAATAGTTATGTAATACCTAGTGAAAATCTCAAACACTTGTCAGAAAATGTGATTGGCAATAATCAATTAATTGTCTGAAATCACTTTTCAAGCAAAGATACCAAAAATGTTCAAGTTCCAGCTTCTCAAATGTGAATAATGCAGCTCTTCTTTGTTAGTAATTTGAATATCTTTGGACTTGGGCAGTTTTTTCTTCCCACCAACGGAAAAAGTTTTGGCACCCCTGTTCTAAATGAACTGATAAATGAACTATGGCTGAAACTTTGCTCAGATACGATCTCTTATCTGTGCACTGCAAAGACAAAAACAAATAAACAGAAGTCTTCCTCTCTAACCTCTATGATCTTGTTTGGTATATTGACCACTGTGAAACCATAAAGCCGCCGATGTCCCTGGAAGACGTTGGACAGAATCCTCTTATCCAGTTGGTAAGCAATCTCTCCCAGCAGCCTGTCTGTACCTGCAATGAAATGATTCAAATAAAAAAAAATTTAAAAAACTGAATGTTTCTTTTTGCAACAGCACCGTCAATGTTCTAAAATTTGCGCATTCAGTCATTACGCACCTTTGACCTCATGAGGAATATCAGCCTGGCTGCTCTGAGTCTCACTTGAGTCTGTGTGCACTGAGTTCTGGATGAAAGACTTGAAGTCGACGGGGGATGAGGTCCGGTGCTCATGTTTGAGTTTGGTTTGTTGCAAGTCTTTTCTGAATTGACTCTCATCAAAGGTGTTTTGCAGCAGAAAGGATGGTTTTCCGCCTGAGGGTGAGCCAACTGATGGAAACAAGGTGAAGATGTTATTCCTGTCATTTATCATTAATGGCAGGCAGAGTTGATACTTTACAGACACATAAATCTTACATACTTCAGTTATTGCAGCATACTTTTTCACTTATTTTAGCCTCTTTACACTGGCTTCATAGGAGTGATAATTAAAATCTTCTTGCTCACTTTTAGTCTACAGGCCTGTGTGTAGCCTATCCTCAGTCAGACAGCTTTTGTCTGTTTCCATTTTATGATGGTTTATAACCAGAAGGCCCTTGCAGTCAGGAGCCCGAGAGCTCTGGAACAAGGAAATGAGGCTTGCTGAGTAGGTAACATCTTTCAAAACTCTAGAGTAAAAATACACATTTTTTATTTTGATGATGATGTGATTTTTTCCTTCAGTGCCTCTTGTTACGTTTCAGTTTCCCATTTGATTGATAATTGTACAGTATATAGTTTTGGAACTATAGGAATCGGTGCTTTCTTTGATTGTTATCCTTCCTTCCTACAAGATAATTAATTTTATTACATTCTTCCAAACATGCATAAGTCAAAAATTTATCCAAAACATTCCCCAGGATTTCTTCTTTTTCTTTTGAATTATCTAATTACAAATTGGTTTAAAAATGTCCATCAGAATATACTATAAAGACCATTTCTTTGGAATTACACTGCTTGGAAACAATTAAATGCAAATAAAGGTTTTATCAATTAATGTTTGTTTGCAGCCTGAAATGGTCAGTAGTAGTACATGCTTTCACTTTGCTGTGTGTCACTGAGATAAGAAGGTCTAAAGTTAACAATTCTATTTCCTGTTTGATGCTCAACTATATTCCATTTCTTTGCCACTGCCCTGACTAGTCTGAACTGCACCCTGCCTGCCATCTAGTGGCAAAGAGAAACATCTACAATACCTGCTACTTCCTGCAGAGTGTCATTGTTGAAGCTGCGCATCCTGGCTTTCAGGTCTATATTTTCCCTGACTATACTCAGCATCGCCTTCAACTGATCATTTTCCTGACCCAGTTGTTGGTTTTTACACACCAAGGCAGCAATGGTCTCCTCTGGGTCCATTTTGGGGCTCCCAGGTTCACAGCTGAGCTACCAACATCCAAAACTGTCTGGACAGACAGAATCACATATCAAATCACAACAGAATAAATGCAATTCTGTCAGAATTCTTTCACTCCATACAAACCACAGAGATCAGTTTTATAAAAGAACCTTTATTAGGTTTGGTTAGTCTTCACCTTGGAAATAGACAAAAATCCCAACTCAAGGTCCACTTACTATCTTAGTCTGGGGCTTTCAAAAGGCTTTATTGGCATGGAAAACAGACATCTACACTGCCAAAGTAAGTGTGAAATAAAAAAAATGTACATGAACAAAAGAATTTCAATTTTGCTGACATATACAGTTGTGATTTTTCAAACTTACCAGTCTTCACCATGAATGTAGTTTGCGCAGTTGTCATGGCGATGGTTTTGTGCTGTACTACAAACCAGCAGGGGTGACAAAGTCGAGCATGAAAATTCAATCTTCTCCCAGGAAATAGGAATTAGTGACAAAACAATCCCACTCACTCACTCCAGAGTTTTTAACCACTTATCAAGGTCTTCATTTGCTGTAAGAAGCCAAGTCTCTTCAGCTTGCATGTTAACAATTTAATCTTCATGAGAACTGATTAAGGTACAAGGTTCATTTATTCATCATTTTTTATTACATGGCTTTATTAATTACTTGATTCTGATTGTAATCAATTACAGCATTCTAAGATCTGTTATTTCTGAATAACAGCTATGGATGCAATTCTGATTATAGACTATGGAGGAATAAAAAAAATATTTTAAAATTTCTTTGTAGTATCCATGTCATAAGCAGGATAATAAACCCCTTCAGGTTGATGCAGGACACCCTCTGCTTCACATTTGTTCGCAGGGTTGAATAAATTAACAGAAGCAGTAACAAAACAAAATCAAACTCAACACTATGACAACTAGGCAAACTCCTTCTGCTGATGAAGAGTGTGTGAAAGGCCTGTCAAAATGTGTCAAATATTTACACGGTTTAATCATTTCATATGGATATAATTTTGAAAATAAAAATAAAAAGCTTTGTACATGTCATACACTTCAGAAAACTTCAATTACTCCCAAACTACAACATAGACTATCTACTTATATTATCATATAAAATAACATTTATACTGTGTGAAGCAAGACATTACTGAACTATGTGATCAGTGCACACTACAAGACAAAAATCAAGATTATGGGAACCCACTTCTCGACATGAACTCAGTAAAAATTCCCGCCAAAATCTCTGTTTGTTGTTCCTGCTCAACTGCCCCTTGCTCTTCCAATGATACTAAGAATATAGAGGAAGATATTAACGATGTCTAAGTACAGGTTCAGAGCAGCAAAGACATATTCCTCTGGACTCAGGGCCAGTTCCTTGTTGCCAAGCAGCAGCTGCGTGTCCACCGCCAAGAACTGCAACATAGATGAAATTCACAATGGTCAAACATTTGAACATGAACATGATGTGATTCATGAAGGATCATTTAATCAAGCGTCTTCTTGCCTTGGAGAGTTTTTGTCTCTTTTTCTCACTTACGGCTGGTAGTACCAACCTATAGAAATACACTCAATAAAAATATGAATGCAAGACTGTTGTTTTTGCTTCCATTTTTCACGAGTTGAGGAAATGATCTTCTATGCACACAAAAGGTTTATTTCTCTCACATTTTGGTCACAAATGTGTTAAAATCCATGTTACTTCTCCTTTGCCAAGATAATCAGTCCTCCTGACAGGTATGGCATTTAGGGATCCTGATTAAACAGCATGATTATTGCATAGGCATAAGTGTGCCTTGAGCTTGTTGTAATAAAAGATCCATCAAAAAATCTTATCACAGAACACAATGTCACAGGGGCCCCAAGTTTTGAGGAAGTGTGTAACTGGTGTGCTGACTAGAGGCATGTCCACCAGCGATGTTACCCGTGAACTGAATGTTCATTTCACTACCATTACCGACCTCCATCACAGTTTCCGAGAATTTGGCCCGCCTCACAACAGCAGACCACATGTAACCACACCAGCCCAGGCACTTTGGAGAAGTGCTCCTGTCACGGATGAATCCCAGTTGTGCATGGTGTGTGTGGGTGAGCGGTTTGCTAAGTTCAAAGTTGTGAACAAGGTGCCTCATGGTGGCGGTGGAGTTATGGTATGGGCAGGCATAAGTGAACACAGGTGCATTTTATTAATGGCAATATAAATGCACAGACAAGATCCTGAGGCTCATTGTCTCCCCATTCAGTTGCCACACTCACCTCATGTTGCAGCGTAACGAACAGCCCCATGTTGCAAGGATCTGTACACCATCAGTGTTGTGCAAGTTCACACTTCACAAGAGCTAGCTCAAAGTTCAGTTTACAGAGATTGAAATATACTAATTTACATTCATTTCTTCCACTTTTAATTTTTTTTAAATTTAATTTTGAATAGAACCTCCTCTCACCAGGGATGCTAATGTCTATATTAGGATGTCATTCTAAATGGTGACATGTGCAATATTCAGGTTATTTGTATTTGTTTAAGGGTCAGGATAACTTTTTGTAATAGTTAACAACACTTTGAGAAGGTTTTAGAACATAAAGTAAAATTTAACACCAACGTGGTGTTGAAATTCGGGAACTTGCCAGTTAAAAGTGGAAGTAGTGGAACTGTGAGCAGATGAAGAGGGAGATGAAACAGAGGAGCTGAGTGTCAAGGTTTGTCAAGGTTTGGTTTGAGGTTATCGGCCACTGACATTTCTGCCTTACACCCCAATTGATGTGAATTTTACTTGTGGTGCTTACATTTGAAAAACTCAACAGCAACTTGTCTTTCCAAAAACTATCTATCCTGTTAGTCAGTATAATCTAGATTTTCAAAGTCAACATGTTTGTTGGCATTTTGCCAGCTAGGAAGGAGAGACAGGAAGCATGGAGAGAGAGGGGTATGACATGCATCAAAGACCTCCAGCCAAGAATCAAACTGTGGACGTTGTGGTTATGTGGTTGCCCTAATCATTAGACCAACAGGGTGCTCTACGTTCATAGTGAGTTATTTATTCAGTAGAAAGTAGTTGAAATTTAACGACTGACAGCATGTTTTGTTTCTGGAAAAACACATTGATGTTTAACTTTTGATGTAATGTTCAATGCTGTGAGCTGTGCTGTGGTCACATTGGCAAACCACCAGAGCACCATAATCTTTCCAATGTTAATCAAAATTTTACTTTGCCTTTAATCCATAACATCCACATTAGGCTAGTTTGTATAGATTTCAAAAGGAGACAAGCGTGCCAAATTCCATCATCCCAGTTTTGTTAAATAAGACCAGAGAAGACAGATATTTCATGCTACTCGTACAGTAGCATGAAATCTCTACTATCTCTAGTTTGTGTCTGGGTGGTTTTGCAGGTTTTTAATATAGTGTTTTGATAGATCTTTTTTTTTTTCATGTAGCCTGCACATCCGTGGCTTCTGCCTCAGGACTACAGATGAAAATGACCTTTCAGCCATATCTGGTACAATACATGTATTGTGCATTGTCCCTGTTAAATAAACCGTAAATAAAATAAATCACCATCATATGTGGTAAAGTAAAAAGACAACTGTGTCTAAGGACTTACGCAAGTGAAGAGCAAAGCTCCCAGTCCAGCATACACAATGTGCAGAATCCTGTCACGGATGATGATGCAGAGGAGGCCGAGCAGGATCAGGACAATTAAACAGACGAACATCACACCATAACAGGAAGTGAAGTCGTACTTTGTCTGTGGGCGGAGGCAAAGAGTCACATCAGAAAATGATCGATGTACATGACATCCATGCAAGCGGCAGGAAGTGACGGATACAAACCTGCAGAGAAAAGATGACCACTGTGAAGCACACAACTGCTGTGATGCCCACTGCCATGACCACTGACTCAACGTCGTGGAAGCTGGCGATCATTCCCACCATGTAGGACATACTGAGGGTCAGGACAGACTGAAAACAAGAAAGACAAATATATCAACACTGCTGCATATGAGTGAGTAGAGAATAAGAAATTAATATGAAATTGAAGATCATTCTGAAGCTACAAAAGTGATTAGTGAGGCTAAATGAGGTCTTTTATTATAACTGTTGGCTCAAGCTTTATAAAATTTAAAATGTTAGCTTTTCATTAAGGAAACACTTTTATCACTCACTTTACCACATCAGAATACATTGTTGTTTATCTAATTCAAATTTTAAAAGAGTAAATATTAGAAAACTAGCATTTTTTTCCCAGATAACGTTGATTTATAAGTCCTATACTATTGTGTTTCACAAGTCCAGATCAGATAACACTGCACTTCCGGACCTGTGCTGTAACTCCACCCTTTCTGTTTCCTATTCTGAAGAAATACAAAAAACCCCAAGAAGGTCTGAGTAGGCTTACTAATGCCACCAGGTTCCATGGATGTCTTCGTCGCACATTTCCACAGCAGCTGATCACAAAAACTGAAACCAAAAATATCACATAGGACACTATGTAGATCCAGTAGTTCTCTATGACGAATTCCTTCATTCCATCCACAAAGGTGAAAACGGCCACAAAGGCGAATGTCACCATCAGCTGAGCAGTCAGCACCAAGAAAACCTGAAGGAAAGAGTGAAGTATTAGGCAGCAGACACAGACAGTACTTCTAACAAAGACTGTCTATATTTTAGATGGGTCTCAAGTTGTATTGAAGTACATGATAAACTCCACCAAGGAGGTTATGTCTTGGGTTGTTTGTTAGTCAGCACAATATGTGAAAAAAATTAATTCCACTGAAATTTGGTGAAAACTGTACCAACATACTGAGAATTGGTTTGGTAAAAATTCGGGTTGGGCCAAAGGAAGATGCCACCACTGAGTCCTATACCATCATAACATTGTCATTTAAAAGACTTCTGTATTCCACTTTGACATAAATAAGTATTTTCTTATTAAACACAACTAAGTTACAGATATATAATGCAGAGACAAAGACTCTTTTAAACCCAGCAACGATATCATTGTCCATGGAGATGTTTCGCTGTGGACATTGTCATATGGCAATTCGGTAGATATCGCCCAACCCTAGAGCAAATTCCAGGACTTAAAAGTTGTTGTTTTTTAAACAATAAAAGATCTTGCTCTACTGCACCCACATGCATCTCGTGCTTGTTTATCACTACAGAAGATAAGATAATCCTTTACTGACGCCCCAGAGGAAAAATTTAGGTGTGTCAGCAGCACAAGGACAGAAATAAATACAGATAATTAGCATAGTATGTATGAGTAATATGATCCTGTCAGATGTAATAGTGTACATTAGAGTATTATATAGAACAATTTTGTAATCATACTCATATTTAGAGTTGCCTGTATTAACACCAAGTTTAAATGTATTACATCACACAGTAAACAATACATCATATTATATAAATAAATATATATGTAATGTACATTTCATTGAAACATGATATTAGTTAGTATTCATGTCACATGGGTTTTTCAATGGCCGATGTCAATACTTAGCGGGCAGGGTGGCCAATGGCTAATATACAACTAAAACATCAGAAGAACTGACATTCAATGCCATTATTCTATACATTAACATATATATTTAAAGCTGGGCAGTGATGGTTTTAGAACCGATTTACTTTCATTTTGGAAGGGAGACACGTGTTAACATTAAGTAAAGATGACGTAACCGAGGACATTTAGGGAAACGTTTACGGCGGGATACATGAGAAACTGTACAAGGCTTCAAACTAACTTTTTCACCACCTTCCCAAAGCTCACAAGACAGAGCATTTTTTGTTCACCTCATCATGCCAGATAATCGCCCCAATTAATCGCCTGGCTGATTAATCTGTCACTAATCCCCAAATTATATTGTATATCGTCAACTTGCGAAGTCTACTTGAGAAGTAGCCTGACAGATATACATAGCTGTTGCTGACAAATCCAGCAAATTTACACAAAGGTACTTTGGTGCTATTATGCTAAAAAGCAGTTCTGTTCATTAATTTGCAATAGTGCATAGAATGGCTTCATAAATGAGTGACCTGTCTCCTTACCTTTCGAATAAAGGCTCTTCTTATGCTCTTGTTGTCTAATCCAAAATCAAAGTCTTGATTCTCATGAAAGGGTGGCGGATCATCCTCGTTACGGCAAACATCATCTGAAGTGACATAAACCAGAAACACTGATTAAATTACAGTAAAAATTAAGTCTGCACTATTAACAGAAATATTTTTGAAATCACATTATAACCAAATGCAATATCCAAATCACAGAAAGGAAAAATGTGTGACAAAACAGCATTATAATGAAGCACTGTAGTGGTACAGAGATACGCTGGCCTGCAAATCGAGCTCTCCAGATGTAAGAAAACATGTTTGTTTGACAGCCTAGAACCTGACTGATGCTGGGTTTTTGAGGTTGATACTGACACGGTTACCAGAGAGTTTAAAAAAAAAAAATCCAGTATCGATATATATTAGCCAATATACAATAAATCCAAAAAGACATCAGGGCACTGAAAGAGTGACCTTTCACTGATATTTTTTAATTATAAATAAACTGAATTAAGAAAAAAGGATCAAATATAGAGATAATTATGTAATATGATAACAAGCAGATAAATTTACATAGTCTTACATTTACAACCCGACAACCATAATGCTGATGTACTGTGGGATGAAATTGAATTTGTCACCCCTGTTCTGAATTAAAAAAGGCACACAATGTTAGAAATTACCATGAAAGCCTGGAGCTGGTGGTGAATATGGTGGAGCCATGGGGCTGGGTCCATATCCTGGGCCTTGAGGGTTATTGGCCATTCCAAAAGCTCCAGGAACAACACCGGGTCCAAAAGCAGTGGGTGGAGGGAAAGGGAGTCCAGCAGGGCCAGGGAGCCCAGCAGGGCCAGGGAGACCACCAGGCCCAGGGAGACCACCAGGAACAGGGCCTCCAAACATGCCCGGGCCTGGCATAGGCATAGGCATGTCAAATCCGACTGGAAACGCTGGCTGCCCGGGGAGTGAGGGAGCAGAGAGACCCCCTTCCACCGAAGTGTATGCAGTCTTCTCGGTGGCCATCTCTTAGACACCGGCTGGAGGGCTGGATTGTATGACAATTATAAAACAAAAAGGAGAAATCATATGACAGGTTATTGATGTAAAATGATCAACACTGTTTAGGTGATGACGGCTAACAGACCACAGCGAGGGATGCGGTAACGTCACGGGGGTCACATGACCATGCCGACTTCCGCTAAATATCAGAATTGATATGCCTCGATCAACAACTTAATTAAAACAGTTATTTACACGGGCTGCACACTCTGTCTTGCTTTTTGCCACTAAAAATGAGACCAATTTGATGGTTAAACGAATATTTGTGCTCCGGGTTTGAGACCAATGAGCGACGTTCACATTTCCTCGAGTTTCCTCGGGAACTCATCGTACTAACTAAAATTTAGGCCCCAGATTTCACTTTCAGCCAAGAAATGACCAGTCAGTCCACACAATCTACCTTAAACGGACTATTTAATTTAAAAAGAATAAGGATAAAAGATAATCTGACAAGGAACGAGTCAAGATGTGTTTTTCATTAAATCCAATCGTTACAACACAATACGGCCATTCTCACCTAACCTAACAATACCGTTTGCCAATGCGGCTGGACAACGGACAGGCAACAAAGATCGACAAAGTTGGCATAGTTTAAGTCTCTCAAGATCACTTACCACTGCCCGCAATCAAAATTTCGGTCCTCGCTGCCTTCCTCTACAGTTACGTGAGGTAGTTTTGAGCAGGTTCAGTCCCACTTCGATGATTTTTTTGTTCAGTGTTTCCACTTCCAGTAAACTCGTACGTCACCGCCCCCAGGATGCGGTATGTTGCGTTCATGTGACACGGAATGGGTGTTAAGATGAAAAACATACCTATAGACAGCATGAGAGCGTTCGCATCATCGGCTACTTCTGGGTTGTATGGGTTCACAGTTGGTCATTTTGATGGAATTGTGTGCATTGACAATATAGTACGATATCCACTAAATTCGCGTTTAATTACATTGAATGCCGCGCTACGACTGACATCAGACAAGTTTGCTTAGTTTTTATGCACTTTAGTTTTATTAAGTACCAATTCTGTCGGAGCTGAGTGAAAATCTCAACTTTCCCAGTTGTATTCACGCCTTGGATGTTGGCGTGAACAGGTTTTACAGGTGGGAACCTTAGAATTCAGACTAATTCCGTATGGATTTGAACGCATCAAAACAAACCTGTCAGACGAGCTGTGAGATAACTTGTTCATAATGCGTCGGTGAAAGCCAAAGTGAAAGGCGCAAAGCCACATGCATAAAAGCTGCGAAATATTTGACAGAGGGTGATTGAATGTAGTTTTACCCAATTACTGGTGTTAAATACAAGTTTGAGATACTTGAATATTTCCATTTGGTGGAACTTGTACATTTTACTCCACACCATTAGTCTGACAGTTTTGGTTATTACAATATAAATCATATTACAATTTTTCGTACCATTCCTGTTCAGTGAAAACGGTGTATCTCTAGATGTGGTGAATGTAATTGTGATAAACTGAATGATGAGGTGTTCTTATATGGATTGACAAAATTGTCCCAATTCTTACACTAAATTAAACATTCACAAACCCTCTTAGATTAACTGGAAAATGCATTGTCATAAAGCTGAAAGGGCTGTTTTTCTGAGTTCATGAAAAGCTGACTTTTTAGAGACAGCAACACTACAAACATATGATCTTATGGCATTGCTGTAATTAACTACCCAACAACCCAATATAAAGTATTTAAAATAGGCTCACTTTAAACTAATACAAGAGTAAAATGCAAAATTCACATTAAAGTTAATGCTTTTTATCATTTTCCCTTTCTTTTAGTATGTTATATAGGTTTTTGTTGATGTAACAGGTTACATATTCAAGTCACAAAGTCAAAATGGAGTTACTCACTCCTGCAGAAAACTCTGCTCCTGAACTGTCCTCATTTTGGCAATTCAGCCTTGCCATTATTTGGTGACATCACTATGTAGGCTGTTACTCATTTGCATTATGCACAGCTGGTTAGCTAGGAATGCAATTTGCAATGGGTTTGGGGCCTTAAGAGGACAAGAGCTAAAACAACACGTTTCAAATAGAGAGTGAATAAAGGTGATGTAGCTATATGCCCAGTATGAGAAAAATATCTTCTTTTTTTAACATAAAAGCATGCAAACACCTATTCCAGTAGAAACTCAAAATGTGTATGAGCAGAATATGGCAACTTTAATGCAGCAGTAATATTAATCCCTAAACATCAATATGTAATAGTAAAGCATTGACAGGGACCATTTTACTGCTACTATACTGAAATAATTTTACTTTAAGTATGGTTTTGAATGCAGACTTTTACATGTAGTGGAGTATTTTCACAGTGTGGTATTAGTGCTTTTACTTAAGTAAAGGATCTGAATACTTCTGTCACCACTGTTGGCAGGAAGGAGTGGGCCACATGAACCAGCAGGTGTCAGAAGGCTACAGGTTTGTCAAGAAAATCTGAGAGGGCAACCAGGGAGTGTATCAAAACAGTATTTACTTCACTGGACCAAACAGTGCAGTGAAGTAAATACTGAACCAAACAGTATGGATTTTCCAGATCATTGTGGCTGCTTGTCTTGTCTTGTACCGTAGATCACACTATAATTTTTTCTCACAGCTGTATAGAAACGTAAGTGACCAGAACTGTTGTGAAAGATTGTAAACAGGTAAATAAAACAGCCAGGGACTGTAGGATCTCAAACAGGTCCTAGAGAGGAGTGTGCGTATCAGTTATTTGTGTTTGCTGAGCAACAGGACAGTCATATTAAATTTAATTTGAGCATTTTACATGTGATAGGATTTATATAGAAATTTTGCAAAAATGTCCAGTGTCCAAGTTTTTGATTCATTTCCTTGAATCACCATTCCTTGAATCTGGCAAGCAGCTTCTTTCAACTAATGCTAGTGTAATTTGGGAAGAGGGAGTTCACCTACTTACTATTTTGGAGCCACAGCAGACCAGATTCATGTTACACAAACATCTTCCTTGATTTATAATGTAAACAGAGGCAAGCATCAAATTGTGAAGGACTGTCTGTGTGTAGATCAGTTTCCAAAAATGTGTAATCTGTTATTAGTTGATGACACAATTCTCTTGAGATGCCAGATGCATATCTTGCCTCTTTGGGTTGCTATCTTTGTTTGATATTGACTTTTTTCCTAGCAGCCATTTTGACATGAAATAGTAGGATAAACACAGGTTTTACCAATTATATTAATTAAGGTTTCATTCCATCCAGCTCAGAGTCAGGGTGCAGCTATTGTGTATGTTGGCTCTACTACACTAAATGTAACAGAACCTTATTTAGTATCATTGGTACTATTTCTTATCAATATGGCTGCTGTGAAAAAAGGTCTATCGGTTTACCAATTCAGACAATTTCTTGCTGAGAGATACTTACAAAAATGAGACAGACTATATGACAATCACAAAGTAATAGATGTAGTTCACATTGTCATGAGACTAAAAATACACCAAATTATATGCTGCTCCACTGCACACACATACAGTAAGTGAACAGGAACAGCAGTTTAGTCCTTTTGGCAGTTGTTAACATGTATGCCATCTGTTACAGTTTTGTAGTTTTATATTCACCTATGCCCATCATGTGACATGATTACATAAAACAGTTAAGGTCTGTGAGTAGGGCTGAGCTTACAAATAATACTGTATCTATATTTGCTATGATGTTTATGATATATCTCATTATCAATATTGCTACAAAATTGCAGGGATAACTATTGGTGCTTTCTCAAAATCTTAACACAATGAGATTTTTGATAAATAACCATCAGTAATGTAGATACAATTATCTACATTACTGAAGATAATTACTAAGGACCATCCAGATTATTACCACCGCAAAGTTCAAAAAGCCATCATCTGTGATGGTACTGGAATGTGTTAATGCCATGGCATCATGGGTAGCTGTCACACATCTGTGAAGGCCCTGTTGATGCTGAAAGGTAAATACAGGTTTGGAGCAACATATACTGCCATCCAGATGTCTTTTTCAGGGATGTCCCAGTTTATTTCTGCAAGACAATGCCAAGACACATTCTGCATGTTACAACAGTGTGGCTTCGTAGTAAGGGCTCAGGTACTAGACTGACCTGCCTGCAGTCCAGATGTGTCTCTCATTGAAAATGTGGTACAATATGCTGCACAAAATATGACAACAGAGACCCCGGACTGTTAAGACCCTGTAGTTGTGTATCAAGCAAGAATGGAAAATAATTTCACTTTCAAAAGTTTGACAATCAATATCTTCAGTTCCCAAACACTTACTGAATTTTGTTGAAAGAAAAGCGGATATATCACGACCCTGTCACAACCTTTTTGGAACATGTTGCAGGCATCAAATTCATTGTACATTTACAAAAATAATTAACTTTATCCATATCATATTTGTACTGTATTCAATTGAAAATAGGTTGAAAATGCTTCTCAAATTATTGCATCCTGTTTTTTATTTGTTTTAGACAGCATCCTAACTTTTTTGGAATCAGGGTTGTGTGCATTATTTTACCGCAGCCTTTAAAAGTAGGAAAAGACAAAACATGTGCCATATCACGATATGATATCCAAAGTCTAAGATGATATCTAGTTGTAATAATATCGATATATTGGCCAGCCCTAGCTGTGAGCAAAAAATACAACATTGCACAGAACACAGAAGGTAAATTTCCTTTTATTAAACATTTGCATTATTTTGAGTCATGCATTACAAAATGCAAGGTGAAATAGGTGATGGCCTTGCATTAGAAAACATTTAATGTCTAATGACATCAAATGTAAAAAAAAAAAAAAAAAAAAAAAAAAAAAAAAAAAAAAAAAAAAAAAAAAAAAAAAAAAAAAAAAATTAGAAATTTAACTGTCCTTACATTTTCCTTTATCAAAGGGTCAAGTATAAAAAGCGACATTAAAGAATTAAGAATATTTGAGACAACAACATTCAGAAAACAGACAATGCGTTGAACTTATTGCTACTTTTTCACTCATTTTGTTCTTTATACACAGTGTATCTCTTTGTCAAGCCAAGTTTGAACATCTATGTGCTCTTGATCACTATGCAGCGGCACATGTGGACACGTTCTGTCAGAAGCTTCATACTAACACATGAACACAAAAAGTAAAGGGTTTATTACTGTAAGGCTCCTTAATAAATACATAAATAGCATAATTTAAAAGGCACATTATGAAACACTTTGAAAGATTCACATTCAACCATGTTTCTTCCCTTTTGCTGACTTGAGGTGCAATTTAAAAATGGAAGAAAAGTGAGTGCTTTTACTAGCTTCAGCATTTTATCTCATATAACATCAAGAAAATACAGTTGAAAGGGAACTAGTTGAGGGTGTCTAATCTATCTCACTCCAAACAGTTATATAAAAAAAGAGAATAATCTTAACAAAACACTGACTTCTCTATCAATGTCTGCATAGCTTTACCAAACAAAATACTGGTCCAAAACTATGAAATACTGAAAACTGCATGATGACGCAACATACTGTTCTCATGTGTATGCAAATGTTTTAGTTTGTTTTCAAAGAGGTGGGGAAGAAACCTGATCATAAGACATCAATGCACTTGGGAATTTAATACAAATTCCACTGTTGTATATTTACAAAATTCAGCAATGGTTGATATGAGGTCCAGTGAGTCTACTTCAATTAACATTAAATATTTTCCTGCTGAATAAATATTAAATATTCATATATATTCAATAGTGACAAAATACTGATCTCACTTGAGTAAAATACACAATAATTCCTCATTTGTCTCCACATTTTTGGTGATTATCTTCTTCTTCTTTGGTAGAAAGACTGCTTAGTTAAACCTGGGAGTGACAACCATCATTCAGCACCTGTGGTCTTCCCCCTCTGTACTTTCTCTCCATGGGAGGAGATGACCTCCCCTGCTTTCCTCCTTTAAGGGAGTTTTCATGGTTTTACTGCATGCGGTCTGTCTGCAGCTGCTGAGGTTGGTACTGGCTGAAGGCAGCAGCAGCAGCTGCAGCTCCCGGGGTGGCAGCAGTGGCGAGTGGCTGCTGAACGGTGTACCCGTACCCTGCTGTAGTCATGTAGCTTGTTGGTGCTGGTGAGGCAGCGTACGGGTACTGCTCATATGCAGCAGCAGCGGCTGCAGCAGTGGCAGCAGCCGCAGAGTACTGGGCATAGGCTGCTCCAGTATAGTCAAGGTATGGGGAAGTGGCAGCAGCAGCTGTTGCTGTAGCAGCAGAGGGTTGAACGTGAGGGATCACCACGCTGGGTTGGACAAAGGCCTGAGGGTAGACATAGTGGGCAGGAACTCTGTAGGACAAAAAGACACACAGGGTCAAAGCAGAGCAACAAGCGGTCACGTTTCCAACGTTGAAACTAAAATTCTGGAAACTGAAAAGCAAGCGCCACAAATACGTCAATCCAGTCCTCAGAACACAGCAAATCCATTCATTAACAACTGAAAAACCCTACCTAGAAATGAAAAGTTAAGGAAGCAGCAAAACCACAAAGAAACACAAGCGCGGCTTTTAATTTCAAAAAGCACCTGAATCTGAAAAAAGGCATTAAAAGAAGACAGCCCAGCTCTGCACCCAGTGTTTCACTGAAAACAGTATTTGACAAAATGCGAGCTTATCGCACAACACCACAACATATCAAGAAAAGAGGTGGACGTTATTCTGCCCACATACTGTCACACCAACGCCACACATTCAGGCATGCCCACGCATGTTAATAGGTCCTTAAACACAAACAAATAAGGCACAGGAGAGGCTTTTAAAGCTTTTTTAAGCTAATAAATGCAATAAATTGCAATGCAGAGAATTAACCATACAGTATCGTATCAAGTTGGTGCTTGGTTATATTTGTTCTGCAGAGGCCCTGTTGTTTTTATTTGTTTGAAAAAGAAATTAAAGGTATCAGCAGGATTTGTCCCAGCTGTTCATAAATGCACCAGAAATATAGTCCATTGTTGAGGCTTGTTCCCAGGACGTCAAATATTGATGTTTTGGGTTGTTTATGCATCCCAAGAACAGCAGAATAATGAGAAAATAACAAAATACAGGCAGGGTCTCTGCAGATACAGACACCACACACTTGTAGTGGGTCATAAGTGATGACTGAAAGGTAATATGTTTATATGAGTCTACCCAGTTTTTTCAGAAAATATTGCACATTATACCTTTAATGCAACTATTTTAAAGGAAAGAAATGGTGGAGTAGTGGAATATCTCTATTGGAAGAGCAATATTCTGTATATAGACCAGCTGGGTATAAATGGATAAATACAAGCCGGGGTATCTGGGTAAATTTGGCCCCACTTTAAACTCGTGTTAAAGTCACCCTCAGTAAATATATTGAGGAGCAGGTGTGAAGCTGTTATATCTGTCCGTAGACAAGCGCCCCCTCCCCCTCTTACAGACATACACCTCCACACAAACATACACGCGACAACTTGACTGACAAGGGAGGCTGGACGCATGCTATTTTTGCCTCCCTTTTCATCTCCAAAGGACAAGCTGATCTTCTCCTTCAGTAACACATGGCAGAGCACTCGTCAACTGTAATGGCTGCTGCCTAGGCCACTCAACTGTCTTTGTGACTTTTACTGAATTTACCTCTTTACTATCAGACTGGGGGTGTCCTTGTTGATCAGAGTGTGTAGCTCATTATTAAGTGGAAAGACAGACCCACTGCTGTAAGCAAGAGCTAACTGTTTTGTACTGTAGTTGTATAATGATCACAGAAAATGTACAATTCTTGTAAACTGTAAAAAAGACAATTCAAAATTTCAAGGCAACTTACTGCAATAAATTTTTGATTTACATTTTGAAATGAACCTTTAAGAAAAGTTTTGCCAATCTATAATCTTTAGTTGAGATAATTTACTTTTCTTCTTTAGGTAAAGTTGAATTTTGGACTTTTAAAAACTGAAACAATTGTTTTTCAAAAAGAGGTCACAGTGAGCTGTTACTTTGGTGCCTGAAAATTTTAATTTTAATTTCTGAAAGTTTTAATGAAAAATATTAACCATGATTCACTCTCACATCAGTGAGTCTATTCAATAAGTTTTAAAATACAATTTGGGGGATTCTAACACTCAAAGATTCAAGTTTGTCTATAAAAGAGAAGTAAATTAGCACAACAGTGAGTAGTTGGTAAAACTTTTGCAAAACTTAAGAGTTTGAGTTGGGCTCAAAACTCAAATATCTATTGCAAAAATCTGCCTTGAAATTTCAACATTTTACCTTTACAGTGTATCAAACATGACACTAAAAACAAAAAGTTGAGAATTAATTAATTAAAGTTTCGAAAATGTTTCAACAAATAATGATCATTTACTTTTCATCTTTAGACAAAGTCTTTTAATGTCATTAAGCTCAACAAAAGATTATAGGGCAGCAAAACTTTGTTTACTGTTTAGCTTATTTCAGAACTTAAGAGTTTGATTCAAAAATCTAGTGAAGGCAGTTGCCTTGAAATTATGATTTTTCTCACCTTTTTTAAACATTTACATGTATAATTTCAAACTTGACATGACAGGAGCCAACGTGCTTCTATCCTTTTCTTTGTGATACGACCTTGTTTTAATATCAACAGTTCAAGCGCTAAAAGGGCACAGCTGACTTAAGCCATCTCTGCTGAAAGAGATGGGTTGAACATTTTGTGGTCCTGTGAGCGGAGAGCTAAATAAAGGTGCTTTGTAAATCACCAGGACACATGGGTAATCCCCAGCACATAACCAAAAGGCTTCACGGGCACATGGCTCGCTCCACCTGTTGTCCACGGCCGAGCGGCCCTGTCTGTGCCATACATTATTAACAGCGCTGCTGAGTGACTCCCATTTTCCATCTGAATTTGAGAGGCCGTGGAGCTCACTGTAACCAACAGCTGCTGCCTAAGAGAGCGGCTAAGATCTCTGTCTCCAGCCTATACTGCAGTCAACATTTGAGTCTGTCTGTACGTACACAAAAAATACTGGGTTTTTGAGGTTTATTGCAAAGCTAAATAATGAATCCATAATCACATCTAGAGTTAGTAAACATCTAAAAATTGTTTTATAAGATAAGATAGACCTTCAGTTTTCGTGGAAATTAGATTGCTCAAAAGAGTAACATAAGAATAAGAATAAGGCAATAAATATAAAGTGTTTAAAGAGTAAACACTAAAGCTAATAGAAAAAAAAATAAAACTACAATATATTCAGAAAAATAAGTAAACTAAAATAAACTAAAATAGAAAAGAAATATTGTAAATTCTATCAAAAAGTATGAAAAAGTAATATTGCACAATATTAGAACAAACAATGATCAAGCTTTAATTTGGAGGCTTGATATGGTCAGATAATGTGCTTCATGAAACTGAAGTTTTGCTACTGAAGTACCATAAAGTATAATATCGTACCGGAATTTAGTAGAATCAACTAATCGTTTCTAATTAACCTAAATATACAAGTTGTATTTCTTTAAATTAATTTAACTTAAAATTTCTAGTGTTTATTTTCAGAACTTGAAAACATGAGTTCTTCTAACTTGACTTTAAATGATGATTTGAATGAATCTACTGAATCAACTCATTAAATTAAGTTTCCAAACAAATGTGATTAGCACATTAGCAGACTTCTTAGCATGGATTCTTTGTAATGTTTGTCAGTGTGACTGAAGAGTTGTTGGTTCAACTTAATATCTTCAGAGCTAACTGAACATGTTTTCTCAAGTACAACTGAATTAAAAAAGTTTATTTGACTACATATGTTTATTTGTTTTGAGTCAGTAAAAAATTATCTTAACTTGTCTTTTCAAATTCAGCCAACCTAAGATTTTAAGGCAGCTTGGACACTAATATTTTAAAGTTAAACATGGAGACAAACTTAATCTTCTGTGGTGATAACACTATTTGTATTTGTTTTCAGTCCCCTCGCATTTTAATTTTATTGTTAAATGCCACTGGAGCGATAAGAAAAATTAGCTCAGTATATACCTGTAGATGTAAGCTACAAGTGAAAGCGGTGGGTTAATAAAAAAATAAAAAACACAGCATCATGGGTAAGGAAACAGAAAAAGAACTCCCACATGCAAGCCAGTGTTTGTTTTGTTGCAGGGGATCGATTTTGTGTGTGATCATCAGCCCCCTTTTTGACAACAAAACACGATCAACTTAATGTTAACGAGAAACCAGGGAGAAACAAAATGAACCACAGGCTAAAAGCACAAAACAATCATTAAGAAGGGAAAATCATCAACACCCCATTACAGAGTTACAGCTCCCTATCAAAACTCACAAAAAAACCTGCCCAAAAACCTCCTGCACCCCCCCACCTCCCCCACTGCAAGTAGAAAAAATAAGCACACAGTTAAGCTGAACACCACATCATACTGAAAACAAGGCACACACAGATCTATGTACTAAGAAAACTGGAAAAATAAAAAAAACAGAAGACTTCCATGCATCTAGTCACCATTTCAGTTCGTTTGTGTATGTCAGAGTATACAGGTAACACTTTAGTGCTCTGCCCAATGCAGACTCAGCTATTCCTCAAATCATCATGTCCCTTCATCAGCTATTTTAACCGTTACCGAGCCTGTCAGATCAGAGAGAGACAGACAACATCAAGTCAAGTCGTGGAGTGGCTGAGGGGGACAAATGTTCACTTTTTCCTTCACAGTCATGTTCGCCAAGCAGAGGAGCACACATCAACACTCACATGTCCTCATTCAGGATTCTTTACACATAGTTACAACAGTAGAAACACATTATATAAGATGATAAGAGACAGATTTTTGTGAAAGAAATGTAAAATTCTGCAGGTTAACATACCCATAAGGTCTTTGGATGAATGCTGGGTGGATCTGAGGTACACCAAATGCAAATCCTGGAATGAAAACACATTCTTGTTAAAGTTGTTTGAAGTATTGACACATTTCTGATGCAATGGAAATGATTTTGAAATTTGATTTTGAAATTAGCACAGCAATATTTTTTCGCAGAACACGATGCAGATTGTTTTTGTATTTATTTTATTTAGTTTTTTTGTTTTGTTTTATAGAGCGCTGCAGTAATGAGTGAAGAAACTGAGTTTGCATATTAGCATTTCTGGTTCCCTTGTCTTAAAATCAATTGTTTTTTTAATGCGTGTGTTTTTAAAAAAAAAAAAAATTACATCAATAAATACCCCACATGTGAATTTGGAAGGTTTTACATCTTAAAAATGTGTTTGCTAACAGCTGGCTAAATGAGACCACAGAGATTGTCGAGGACATTAAAGATACTACAAGTAACATTAGTACTGTGTTGATTTTGGAGGCCCCTGTAGACAAAAATGGTAGTGTTTCTACCAAAATAACCACAAAATATAACATCAAAAATAAAATTATCCACATAAAAATTTCCTACTGCTTCTTTTCCCTGGCTAACATACAACTCACTGTAACTTTGCGTTGAGAATAACTAAATGGAAAATAGGCAGTCTTCTCACTGGCCATATAGAGACAACAGTATCCAATTAAGTCTGTTTCATAACCAGTTAAAAACTCTTTATAGAAGTTTTACATGTCATCATGCCTTCACTAGTCACTCAGTGGGGGTGACACTGAGTCCTGTGACCACGGTGTAGCTCATTTTTAGCTTAACCTCTTATAATCTAAAATATGTCATCCCTGCAGCACTCTATTGGCAGCATTTATGCATATTTAATCCTTTTTCTTAATTCAAATTGTTCTATTTATGTTATTTTAGTTACAGCTAGTAATCATTAAAACGAGCAGTGAAATGTTACTGTGTCAGTGCCTTGGTGTCATTTTGGGTTACATGAATAAACAAAGAATATCAGCCGACACGTCGATATCAGAACTTTTTTAGTCGTTAACATTAACATTAGCCAAAAAATTCAGTATCATTCATGGTCAAGTTTAGAAAAGTGGCTCTCAACCTTTTTGAGTCGCAACCCCCTAGAGGGATCAGGTTGGTGTTTGTGACCCCCTGCCCGCTCCAAAGACACTTGATAAAATCTATTCTAAGGCTAATTATATAATTATATTACAGGTGATGTAATGTAAAAAGCATTCCCCAGTCTAAAATACAGGTCTCCCATCATGCTTGTTGAAGTAGTTTGCTGATGTCCCAAAATGCAAATCTTACTTTTGGTTACTGTTTGTTGTGTCTGTTCAGAAAATGGTGGTTTATGTTGGTTCATTTTTGTGCTGGTTTATAGTTTTAATCAGCTGTATTTTGTACATATTTCAGTGCTTCTGCCTTTTGTTGTGTCTTGAAGGTGCTGATATCACTGAAAGCTGCTTCTTGGCTCTCATTCTGTACTGCTTGCAAAAATATGTTTTTTTTAATTTATTCTCCACAACCATCTGATGATGCTGAGAAATCATCTTGCGACCTCCTTGGGGGTCCTGACCACCAGGTTGAGAACCACTGGTCTATAGCATGGCATATCTAGGATTTGTCTACTTTCATCAAAAATAATTGTATGTGAGTGTGTGTAAGCTTTTGGCGTGCTGTCTTTGTGTTCCACCTTGATGATCCAAGTCAAAGCTGTGGTCCAGTCCCTCACCTGGCTGTATGACCCTGGGCTTGGCCCCCAGGTAGGCCAGGTTGACATTGGCTTTCCTGCCGTCTATTATGGGGTTGGGGTCCTTGCAGGCTCGATCAGCAGAGGCCCGGTCTGCCATGGTCACCTGAAGGAAAGGAAATAGCACATTTTCCATTGACCTCAGGCACATTTCTTACTGTAAAACATCCTCAAAGTATAGATAATTTTATTTTAAGATATTTTTGGATAATCTTAGTAGTGTCAGGTCACATCTGACTGAGTAATCCTGTGATTTTAAAGTCTTGACAGTCAGATTTCTGTTACGAATGACCTATTTCTGACCTCCTGTCACACAGAAGAGGATCAACAGGACAATCGACTCTTTAATCAGCAGATACCGGATCAATCGAACTTATCCCCCGACTTTGCACGTGTGCAAGCAACTTTAAAACGCTAACTGAAAACTTTTCACAGTACGGGTTGATGTTACTTACAAATCCATAACCTCTGGATTTCCCTGTCTGCCGATCAGTGATGACCACAGCCTCCTCGATGTCTCCAAACACCTCGAAATATTTCCTGAGACTGGAGTCGGTGGTGTGATAAGGAAGACCTCCCACAAAGATCTTGGTGAACGTGGTGTCTTTCTGTGCCGAGTGCATCATTTAGAGATATAAATTAAAAGAGGTTTCCAGGAAGAAGTTTAAAGTGAGATAAAGTAGAGAAACGCGTTGAGAGGAGTTAAGGAGAGAGTGTGCAGCGCGGACAGACAGCAGGCAGAGGCCGGTGTATGGATCTGAGGAGGAGGAGGAGGAGGAGGAGGAGAAGCAGGACACCTGTTAGTTTGTTGCGGGAGATTGCCCAGTTGTCAGAGTGTGTGTGTCTGTGTGTGACACAGATACTTTAACTCCACCCAGATCCAGACCCCCACACACACACCGGGTTCAGGCTGTCTTCTGTCGCACAGCTGCTAAAACAGTGGCAGCAGGGACTCGGTGACTGTGCAAAAGAAGTACAGAAAAACTCTTCTGTGTAAAGTTGATGCCAACCACAGAGGACAACATGTTGCAAAGACAAGTTTTAGAGCAAACACACCACAGTGGGAACAGACCAGTCAACATAAAAATATCACTACCAGGGCTGTAGCAGGATTTTATGTATGTTCTGTATCACCTTGTATTATCTTGACACGTTATTGAATTCATACACATTTTATTTACTTTATGTATTCAGGGCTAAGTTATTAGGCCATCTTATTATTTTTATTTCTTCTCATCAGGAAAACAACATGGGACATTTTAGCCCACTTCATAATGAGACAAAATAAGTGCATTTTGGTGAGATTAACAGGCTCTCATTTTTTCATCAGTAAATCAATATATACTGTATACTTTAAATTTTAAATTTGCAGAATTTCTTCCATTGTCTTTTATTTATTTGGTGACCCAGATAAAATCTCCTGAGACCCACCTATGGGTCCTTATTTTTCTTAATTCAGATGTATTTTGTTATTTGTAGTTTTACTTATTTATATTTATTTATAGTTTTAGGGGCCGCAGTAGCTCAGTTCAGAAGGACTTGGCTTGGGAACTGTAGGGTCGACGGCTCAAGTCCAGTGTGGAGAGGTTAGAGATGCCAGTTCACCTCCTGGGCATTGCTGAGGTGCCCTTGAGCAGGGGAGCGAGCCCCTAACTTCTTGGGCTGCCTGACTTTATGTATGTGCAGCTCCCTCCTATCTATCTATCTATCTATCTATCTATCTATCTATCTATCTATCTATCTATCTGTCTGTCTGTGTCTGTCTGTCTGTCTGTCTGTCTGTCTGTGTATTCTGGGCCTGTGTGTGTTTCACAGAGTGAAAATGTAATTCTTTAATAAGAAACTATCATGCATATCTGCCAATTAATGAATCAACACATTATCTGTAGCCTATATGTTGCTGTGGATCAAATTGTGTCGTTTCTGGAATATAAAACAAGTTTTTAAATATTACACCAGTTGACCCTGCAACGCCAGTCTAGTTACAAGAGAAGCTGTGAGGGACATGAATTTTGGCAGCCTTCACAAAACTACACTGATTGCCACAACTGATCATGGGGTCAAAATTTAAAACAAACAAGGGGCAGTTGGTGTATTGCGGGTGCCTGCATCACTTACAGGTCACAACATGTTTACATGTTTGTGTTGTTCACCTGTACATCAGTCACAGACGAGGCAAGTCCCAGAGGACCATAAATCAGCCAGTGACAGGAGACATTTCTGTCCCACATTGAGAAGCCAGTGAGTGGAGCAAACATCACTGTTGACATCTCATCTAAGAGATGCAGTATCAACTCACACTCCACTGTGACGTTTATTATGTGTAAAGTGATTGGCTACAGCAGTGGTGAAACAAAGTCGAATGAATATGATTAATGTATGGAAATAAACAAACAGGAGTTTGCTGGTGCTATCATGCTGACCTTCATTTCACTAAAATTCAGCTTGAATCCGTTCTTACCAGTTGCTCCCACTATTATTGTTAACAATTAATAATAATTGTGGGGTTGGAGTTTTACATTTTCTAGTAAAACACAATGTATTGAACATAATTTCAGGTGAGACGTATACAATAGTTGTTGTTTTTTTCCAGAATGTTTGAGCACACAATCAAATTTCAGTCACAGAAAAATTGCCTGCAGATCCGTTCCCTCTTTTGGCACACTTTCAATATGGACTTATTATTAAAGGAACAGTTCACCCCAAAATTAAAAACACATATTTGTCCTCTTAACTGTAGTGGTATTTATCCATGTAGATAGTTTTTATGTGAGTTGCTGAGTTTCGGAGATATCAGTTTGTGGCACACCAGACAAAAGAGTACTTCTGATTGGTTACTCAAGATAATCCAGACCTTGTTGTGAGTGGTTTTATGTAGGAACTACTTTCTTTCTTGTAGAAAATAGTTCTAAAATGACATACTATTGCATTTATATAAAAAGAGACATTTACTGGAAACATGTTTATCAATGAGACCCTGCATTGATAAACTTTATAAATTGTTTTTTATAGCAGATGCTGCTGTGGAAGGAAATTGTTAAGCCTCTTTTAATGTGCAATGAAATAAAATTAATTTCAAATACACTTTCAGAGAACTGTACTTTGTGAGGCACAAGAAGATGAATATTATGCATTTTAGTGTCTGCTGTACTAAAATATACTATACATTCTAAAACATGCAAACATAGTCACCTTGAATGAGCCAAATAAAGAGTCGACACAGCACAGCTGATTGTAAATGTTCTATTCTAGAACATTTTGTACCAATTAAAACAGCTTGCGATACATTATAAATACAATTCTGTACATTATAATAGTGTAAATACTATGTTCAAATACATTTCTATTTACAACTCCTTATGAGGGAGAGCAGCTTTGTTCTCTTCTTTAAAGTAAGGTCTTGGGTTTGTTTCATTTACTTGAAATTACAGCTTGGATATAATAACTATTTCTAGTCAGTTCCACAGTTCACCACTTCCATAAAAATAGGACAACATCTCCACAACTACACTATTTTTGCACCATCCTCTGTGACCTGATACTGTCTGATCCAAACCTCCATGTGAAAAAAATGCGTTATAGAGTACCTTTTAACATGTAGTGTTATATATCAGTCAGTTAACATATAAAATGCTGTTAAAAAGGTCTTTTATCAGTCAGTCGGCGAGGCTGGATGGCATTTTGAATGTGTCATGATATAGATACACAGGTTTCAGGTCCATACAGTTAGTTATTTAAAACTCAGTGAACTTATTATGGCGTTCATTGAGTGGTCTGGGGTCTATGTGCCTGCCTTTATGGAAACAGGGGCGTTAAGGCATCAGTATATCCAGGCCTCGACTCGGACAAAGCCTAGCTGCTTTGTTGCCCGCATTAAAGTGATGCTTCTTCAGTTAGACAATATCTCAACAGTCCAATATGGAAGACAGTTGGTGAACTCTCCAAGAATCCTTTCCAGTGCAAGCATTCAAACAGCAACAGTCTCATGCTGGATGGGGATCATCTCCTCCACAGTGTTACAGTACTTCAACAGGATAATTATTTAACACGTTTTAAACTGCAGTCAAACACTGAAAGCAACTCAGGTTGTGCAGATTTGTCCTCTGTTAAAAAGGGTATGTGGCATTCCTCCTAGAGATATGGCACTAAGCTTTACTTGGACACAGATATATAATGTTTACCTCCACATACATTAGAAAAATAACATATTACTCATCATAACAGCAGATATGGAACCGTAGTTCTTTGGTTACCCCTGACATGTCATATTGATGTAAATATCAACGTTTATTAACAGTAGTACATTCTTAATCTTCATCTCCCAGATTAATCCACTATGAGCCTCAGGGGAGGATGCATTGTCTTATAAAAATATTATATATAATGTTCATAAACCAATGTAAGAAAATGTACGGGCGTAATATTTTCATATGGACTCCCAGTTAAAAGTGAAGTTCTCTATCAAAAATATCACCGTGTAGAAAACTCAGATATGTGCATAGTGAATCTTCAGTGGACAGTAATTAGGATATACCTTCATTAAATGCACAGGTCAGATATGCTTTACAGAATACATCAGCTCAGAGACTTGAGTGGCCGCCCATAGGCACTGGATCTGAGGACCACCACCCTCAGGTCCCTGCCGTTCCTCAGAAAGCTGGTCCGTCTTTGGGTCCTATCTGATCAGAGTGTGGGTTTCTGTGTCCATGGAGGGCGGTCCTCTGGTGAGACGAGATGGCTTCACAAACACGCCGTGGCCCGGGGGACAACGGAAGTACACTCTGCCCTGGACTGTCCCATTGTGCTTACCTAGAAGAGCAATGATAATAATATGTCACATTTGGACCTTTCATACACACAAGAGACATTTATTATCTATCTTAAAGATAAGATAAGATAAGATAAGATAAGATAAGATAAGTCAAGTCTTTATTGTCATTGTGGCAAAGCAAACAACGAAATCGGAGATGCAACTCCGCTTGGTGCATAATAAAGACAGCAAAGACAGCAAAATTGAAACAAAGACAAGACAACACAACAGATAACAGATAAAGCACAAACAATACTTAATTTTTGAGGCAGACAATCAAGGTTGAATTACTAAACAGCCAAGGGGCCCTGACTGTCCCATATCTAAAGGAACTGCAATTTAATCACAGGATCAGATTTGATTTTTATCAAAGGATTAAATTAAATGACCACTATGTAGGATTTAGTGCCATCTAGCAGTGAGCTTGCAGATTGCAAACACAGTGTGTGACAACTCAGTTTTTGGTTTTTGTTCTTGGCTACTGTAGAAACATCCTACATAGAAGAGGACCTGGACCTGGACCCCTGTAGATATAATATTTTCATGTTAAGATAACAGAACAACAAGCCTGATTTTCAGGCGATTATGCACTAATGGAAACATACTTGTGAATATTATGTTGAATTTCTGTCACGTTCCTCCAATAAATCCCCATAAATTTTAAACACTGGACCTTTAATGTGTGTCAGTTGGTTTGCTGTAAAGTGATTAACTATATACCAGTATATATATTGCTCATGCTGGTATTAACTGGGGGTTGAATAAGTCTGATAATAATTTAGTTGATATTTGTTTTCTAACAGACAAAAAAAAATTCTGAGGATGTTTAACATTCAGTTATTACTAGATTGTCACTAACTTATTTTCTGTGTGGAACAGTTGAAAAATAAATTTGTCAGTGCTCTCTGGTAGACAAACTAATTTATGTGATGACTACACTATTTCCTAGTTACCTCAAGATATTTCAAGCTACAATTGTCCATTAATATATATGTTTTTTGTCAGGCTCTACTAACAGAAAGTTGTTTTTTTGGGACTCACCCACTGCCATGTCAAGCTTCACACCGATCCAGATCCCCTTGGCAAACTCCACCCCTCCAACATAGTGGACCGTTCCTCTCCTCTTCCCCACCCACACCTGCTCTCCGGGAGCCATCCAGTCAGGGAGCTGAGCCACGGGGGTGCTCTCGTCTCCGCTAGAGTCACCTGAGGGCTCTGCACTGCTGGGGTTTGGGCTGGGACAGGGACTCCCGTGGGGCAGATCTCCCTGGGCCGGCTCCTGGATCGGAGGCTCTCCTCCTGCTCGCGGAGTGACCGGAGCAGAGGATGGCGCAGTAGATAAAGGTGTGAATGGGGATGGTGATGCTGGAGATGAAGCTGGGACTGGGGGGCTGACTGAAGTGCAAACAATTGTGTTAGAGGGCGCCGCTACACTAACAGACGCTGTATAATTTGGACATTTGCATGTAGCAGTTGAAGTGTTTTCAGGAGCACATGTGTTGATAATACCAGAGACATCAGAGGAAGGTTTACTGCCACATGTTTCCACGTTTTCTGGTTTCTTCTGCTGGTTTGTAGAGAACTCCAACCCCTCCTGCTCCCATCCCTCTGTAAAATGTGCTAAATCACCAATACTGTCGTCAGCTCCTTTAAAGTCTGTGAACTCCTGGCTGGCACTGAGGACACAGTTGTGAGGAAGAGGGAATGTTTGCTGCTTGTCTGTGCAGTTTGGGATATTGACAGGCGGGGATGCAGGGTGGCTGACCACATCCTGAACCTCACCCACAGAGGAGAGATGAGGCTGCTGGCTGTCACTCCCTGCAGAAACAATTTTGGTTTGGGTGCAGCCTCTCCCAGCAAGACAGCCGTGGGGGTCGTGGGCGTCTCTGGAGGTGCAGCTGAGGTGGTCAGAGCTCTCGCTAGCACTGAAAGGCATATCCGACAGAGTGGCATTGGAGGCACTGTGTGAAAAATAGCCACTGGTGCAGCTGCTGGCCGTGGGGCTACGAGGCACCTCTCTGTCTCCACTCCCACCTCCACCTCCACACCGGCTTCCCTTCAAGTCAGAGCGGGATGACAGAAACCCCTCCTGGCTCTCCAGAGTGGCGTTGTAGATCTCAAAGTTGGCAAAGTCCTCTGGGATGTAAGGCTGGAAGCTGCTGTGGTCCTGAGGGCCCCGATCGAGGTTCAGAGTCATGTCCACGTCTGTCTCCTCATCCTCAGAATCCTGCTGATCAAATCGACAGCAACAGGACAAAAGACACATCCCACCAGACATGATGTCAGTGACAACCTGCATGAAGCATCAGCCTGCATAAACAGTTTGTAAAGAGAGTGAAGACGATGGAAAAATGGGATAAAATGTGATAATGGAACATGATGTGTATGAAAAATGTGCCACATTTTTCTTTGATTTATTATTAACTTTAACTAACTTTGCTTTAAGGTATACCATCGTGTTCATGTACTGTGTGGGTTTAAACCTTCTGTTCTTGAGTTGAGGTACTGGTGATATTGAGGTTGAGAGACGTATATACACTATATTGACAAAAGTATCAGGACATCCCTCCAAATCATTGAATTCAGGTGTTCCATTCACTTCTATGGCCACAGGTGTATAAAATCAAGCACGTAGACATGCAGACTGCTTCTACAAACATTTGTGAAAGAATGGGTTGCTCTCAGGAGCTCACAGTGTGGTACTGTGATAGGTTGCCAACTGTGCAATAAGTCCATTCGTGAAATTTCCTCGCTACTAAATATTCCACGGTCAACTGTTAGTGGTATTATAACAAAGTGGAAGTGACTGGGAACAACAGCAACTCAGCCATGAAGTGGTAGGCCACGTAAAGTCACAGAGCGGGGTCAGCGCATGCTGCGCATACATGTACACAATGTGGCCAGTCCAGTGTATGAGGAGCAACATGGCACTACATGCTGCAATACAAACATTAGACAGCCACATTCAGACAGAATCAGGCGTTGTGGCATTTTTTGTGTGGTGGTGTGTGGGTATTTATTTGAGCTGAGAACATAACTGCTGTGAAAACCAGAAAATAATGATTACATGATAATGTTTTTCTTCTCTGACTGACTGGTTTTCTCGCTACCAGCACTCTCCCTCCCCATTCAGACTGTGCCTTGACAGCCAACAGCTGCGCACTCTCTCAAACACATGAACACAAACCAAAGGAAGCTTCTTAGTATCTCTATTTTGTAGCATAAACTACAGCCAGACCCCGATGTTGATGCTGGGGACATGAAATAAACCAAGTGAGAATGAGGAAGTATCATCATGAACTACACCTGGATAACACCTGTTTTCAGAGATGTTTCAGGCTAACTGCAGAGAGTCTGATTGCTGGCTCGTGAGTAGGCACTGCAATGTGACATCTAGTTGTGTTTCTCCAAAAGCTGTTTCAGTGTCAGCCTTGTCTGCCACATGCCACTATGTTTTTTTCCCCTGGGCCCCCATTGCCACAATCTAAAAGGCCTGCCCCATTCAAAATGAAAGAGAAAACTTCACTGCAGCACTTGATTCTGTCTGAATGTGGCCTGAAAGTGAATTTCGACTTGTTGGATTCTGTGCAAGATGCATGACCAGAATCAGTTGACCAGGGAATCAAGTTTCAAGTTTTATAACTTTGCTTTTTTTTTTTTTTTTTTTTTTACTTACCTACAGCTGAAACTTGGAAGTATGCTTGTTGATTGGGAATTCAAATTTTGTCAGACAGACTTTGAACCTTCATGGAAATCTTGTCAGTTTATAGAGAAAGCGTCATATGTACCAGCACAGAGACTGGTTCAAAAAGGGGTCCATGTGGAACCCTTAAAGCAAGTGCAGTGTCATGCAGTGTATGTGTGTGTTTGTGTGTAAAACTCTTACAGTAACCTTCTGAGCAGTGTGTGCTGGTGTGTGTAGCACTTACAGCAGTGTGTGGCAGTGTGTGGCTGAGCTGTCTGCTGGTGGGAGTGGTGGTGGTGGTGGAGGTGGGGGTGGAGGTGGAGGTGGAAGGCTTGCAGTGGCCCTCGCTGCCTGCCCTGGGACGGCGCCAGGGGCAGGGAGGGGGGAGCAGTGCAGGGCTGTCCACACATGAGCGCATGCTCTGCGGATGGGTCAGAACAACAGCAAACACTTCACACACACACACACACACAGCATGCATGGAGCTGGGCAGGCCAGTTACACAGTTAGTGCCATGCAGTTGAACATTTCACCAAAAAAAACAGTGCTTGAAGTGTCCTAAGTATGAGGAAGGGTACTTTTTATTGCACCAACACTTCTTGTGATATGTTTGACCTGCATTTTCTCATATACACTATCATACCTGTCAACCCCACCATTTTTCTCCCATATTTTACCCTTCTCTATTGCTATCATCCTGTTTAAATATTTTCCTGTAAAGTATTTTTAATTTTTTTTTTAATAAAGGTAGTCCTAGCCTGTCAGGCCCATTTGCTGTATTTGCTACATTCACTTAAAGCCCTCATGGCAGACAGGTGTCAATTGGAGCAAAGGGATTTAAGTTTAACAGTGAAATTGTGACATTAAATGTACAGTGAAGGTTACAGTTTGCCCATGAATAAAATCGACAGAAGTTCAAGAAGTTCCGGTGTCTTGCTTCCCAGTTGCTGGGTAAAGTGATGCTTTTATGCTATAAACAGTCAAAATTATGACTTAAAAGTCCTAATTATGAGATTAAAAGTCAATTAATTATGAGGTAAAATGTCAGAATTATGAGTTACAAAGTTCAAATTATGAGAGAAAAGTCAAAACCATGAGGTATCTGTTGTGTGAGACGTGTGAGCAGTCTAAATGTAAGGGATATGTGGACAGTGGTTGGGGAAGTGGGATGGCTCGGGTGGGGTGCCGGAAAATTTCCCTTATTTTCAAATCCCAATGTTGACAGGTATGACGCACTACTATAACCCGTAGTGAACATCTAAGCTCTTCCTAACTTTTAATATTATACAAAAGACCATTTTTATCCAGACTGCAGCTATTTATGTATAACCACAATCGTACACTCAGAACTTATTCCCTCTCCTTTGCTGTAATCCTGCTGCCATTTTGCTGCTGATTTGTAAAGTACCTAAACCTCTTTTAGTCCACTTCGAGCACGGATGAAAACAAATGTGCATGGTTAGTTCAAATGGTCGCAACAGCCACAAACTCTCTGGAAAATCCAGTTATCACAAACAAAATCAGACATGAGACTTTATAGCGTAGCTCTGTCTAATTGAGTGTTATGGCTCTCCACAGCTGAGGTCATGCTCCTGTGAGTCAGGCTCTTTCATTTCAATACTGTGACACATAAACACAGTGGATGGTGCCACATCATGTTTTTTTTGTCTCGTCATACAACAGCAAAGTCATTTTCACAAAACTCTTAAGGCAGCCTTGGACAATTAGTAATTCATGTCAATGTCAATATATTTACCATGTTGTGGAGATGTAATTTGAAATGATAAGTGACATGGTAAAGGACTGACAAAACAAGCATATGAGGGGTTGAAGGTCAATGGGATAGGAAACAACATGGCAAACACAAACACATGATTACTCCCCAGTTGAGTAAGGGTCACTTTAACTCTTTCCTCCTCCTTACCTCTTGTCCTAGAAGCGGCCGGGCCTCCAGCGCTTTCTTCGCCTTGTTCTCCTCTTTGACCGGCAGCAGAGACTTGAGGAACTTGGGTGGCTGAGGGGAGAGGACTTTGAAGGGGCTGGAGTTGAAAAACGTGGGGCTCTCTGGAACCAACCCTGTGTGGGAATGTTCGGTGGTTATAATGTAGCAGCAGAAACACTGTTTCTCATAAAAAAAGGAAGTCAAGACACAATGGAGCTGCTACTGTACACATCCACGTTTTCTGTAGTTTACCTGTATTCTCCTTGTTTTTGATGGGTGTGGTGCAAAGTGAACCCTCCTGGAGGTTGCAGTTTGTGCCATCCACATGATCACAGTGGTCCTAAACAATAATACACAAGTTACATTTGAAAGCATCAAGAGGTTAAAGTAAAGTTGCAGCTAAACGACTCTTCTGCTTTATTCATAGATGCCTGAGTAATGGAGCAAACAGAGCAGCTGCTGCCCCACTATTAGACTTTGGTACTCTCTCGAGCAGCAAACAGGAAACAACAAACCGAGTAGTTACTTTGGTAACAGCTGAAAAAACTCCTCAAGTACCATCACACACACGATAGATGGTGAATTAACAGTGTTATGAGACGGTGTTTAATTCTAAACAAACTGCTTAAACAAGTTAAATGCAGAGTGACTTACCTTACAGTCTTCATCGTCACAACCAGTCAGGTCTGTTTTACTACATGAAGACTGGAGAGACAGAAACAACATGTTATCAGTGTCATATTATTTAATTAAAAAAATATATTATGGTTGTGTGGGCGATGCAGTGAGTGAAGTGTTCATTACATGCTGTACATTTGGTGTGCTGATACTCCTTCTTAGGTGTCTCCCCTTTGCACTGAGTGCTTCCTTCACTGTCACAGCCTTCAGGTAACAAAAAACAAGACAAGTGCATCTGTACATGACTCAAAATAGAAGATCACACTTTTTACTAAACAGCATATGTATAAAGATGCATGAACTACCTGTCGTAGCTTCTCCAGACTGAGGATGTTCTCCACCTCCAGAACTCCTCGTGTGTATTTCTCTATGTAAGTTTCTCCATCCTGAGTCTCCTCACTGTCCCCACGAGCAGCCATGAGGGCCAAGGTTTCCCTCTCCTCCGGCTCCTCTGAGGCCTGGAAGACGAGGAATGAGACAGGACACAAATGGGCTGATGAAAATAAACACCAAACTGGTTATTTACAGAGGCATTATGGTGTTGTATTTTTCATTAATATTTTTTTCTTTTATTTTATATATTTTGTTTTCAATTAAATTTAGTTTAGGTCAGTTTCCAGAGTGGCTTTGCTTGTTTAATTAAATTATATTATGGGGAGTATTTGTCGGGGCAGAGCTTTACAAAGTTCATAATAGATATTATTTACATTCATTTAAAATTCCAGTTAACTAAAATGTTTTTTCACACTGTGTTTTAGTTTTTAGATGACTTTAAGTTAACTACAATAACGCTGATTATTTGTCACACATCCAAAATGCAGTTGTACCTTTGGTATGTTGGAAACGATCTCATAAATCACACCACAGGAATAAAGCGTGTTCTTTAAGGACATTCTTCGCTTGAGACTCTGAGTGAAACTCTGCAAGAAACAAATCAAAATGATGTTAATTAATCATTAAAACACAACTCATTGCAGTAAACTCCACCTCTGCTGTGGGCTGACGTCCTCTGATGTCTCTTGTATTAACCTGTTTGTTGTAGATGTTGACAGCGATCCTCTTGCGGAGCACCAGCTCCATGGAGGCGGGGTGGCTGAGCTGCACTGTGGCCTTGATGATCAGGTAAATGCGTTCATTAGGAGGCGTGATGCGGTTGAGGTGAAGAGAATCGTGGATGGATGAGTCCCAGGAGCACACTGCAGACACCTGGTGGATTAAAAGAGTTGTGTTTCTTTAATGTGGCTGCACACACAGAGACATAGGTTACAGTCATGTAGGTGGGCTGTAGCTTTGAGTCAGCAGCAGTTGGCTAATGAGCAGAAAAATCACCATCTCATGACACAATTTAGCACAATAAAGAGGGTAGTAATTACTGTGGGGTTAGTGCTGCTGCTACATCAAAGAAAGAAAAATTAAGATGACTTTTCTTTTAAATGCTTGCTCCCATGCATGACGTTGTGCAATTACAAGATGGTGTAATTATTCAATTATGTAACTGATTGTAGGAAAAAAATATGTTGCCCTAAAGTGCTTGTCTGTGTGTGGTTATCTGAAAAAAAAAAAGAACTTCCAGCAACAAATTAAGTAGTAAAATCAGCAAAATTCAACAAAGAGCCCTGGTCAAAACACAATGTGCATTTTTACTAGAGATGAAATATTTAAAAAAATTTATAGCAAGATTTTAGTGACCAAAATTACACAAAATCAGTACTACTGTGTTAAAATGTGGTAATGAAAAAGTTTACAAAGTACTGATACACACACTGAAATCATTTCAACAAGTTTTATGTTGAAAACTTTTCAGTGATTCAAAATGGCATCATGTCTTTTGCAATGTCAGTGTGAAAACACAAAAGACTTGAAACAAACCCACATTGCTGCTGTGCCTGCGTCAGGGAGGCTGTTAATGACTAGTTTTTACCATGAGTTTTTCAAAGCGTGTTAATCACATGTTTATTACAATAATTAAGATCTGAAGCAGTGATACTAATTGTCTCGAATTTTATCATGGTTTATTGTGACATTGATTAGTTTCATACACAATTTTTACTAAAATGCACAAGATACAGCTAGTAGATTAAGAAAGAATGGAAAAGCCAACATTTTACATTCACATAATCTTTTACTCAGTTTTATAAGCCAAGGATTTTATGGCGGTCATATTAAAATTGACACTGGCTAAGTTTACGTGCACAAAATAAAAGACAATATTCTACTAAGCTGTTTATATGGCTGATGAAAATAAATATTCCATTAATATTCCAGTTTACATGCAGCCATGCATACTTTGATTTACATAATGGTGTGCCTCCTACACCTGTGCCCTACAGAAATGTATAATATAATAAATATAAATATATTAATAAGTCTTTAATAAGTCTCCTTCCGACCAGAAATCTGTTTTTCTTTTGTGAATGCATATCTACCTCAGCCTTGCAAATTGTTGCCTAGTTGGTTTGTTTACAACATGTCCAAAGATTGCTCCTAAAACCCAAATATCAGCATATCTCTCAAGTATTTAATTGGAAAACACTATATTCAGAATAAGGACTAAATAGGAATATCCACATGGAACATGCTATTTACATGACCTGTATCAAACTCAGATTACTGTCATAATAATAACAATGTAAAAATAGTGAAGATGTAAACATAGTCATTAAAACTACATCTGCATCTGTACTTGTATATATTTACCAGAGTGATGTTTTTGGCCACATGAGGGCAGTAAAGTCAAACCCATTGCTCACCTCCTCATCACTGTGCCTGATAATGGGCAGATAGAAGAACTGGCTTCCATGCTCCTTGGGCAGGATGGAGTTAACGCCTGCAGCATGGGGGCCGGTCAGCTGCTCATTTACTGTCAGATTATCGGCTGGTGGCAGAAAAGACAGTTTGTATTCGTGCAGCTTGAAAAGAAGCTGTGAAATATCAGTTATATGAAGGATGAGTCTGTCTTACCATTTAAATCCAGGAAGAGCACAGGGATGTGAGCCTCCATTCCTGCAGGTGGGGTCCTACAAGGAGTTGAAGATTAAGTGAAAAAAGTGGGTTGCAAGTGAAATTATTCTGGCATATGTAGGGCAGTGTGTTTTTACCAGTCTGCAGGAGCTCCTGGGATGCCACTGCCAGGCGCAGGTACCAGCACTGCATTTCTCTCTTCAGTCAGACCAACCCACTGCTCCACCAGCCGAGCCTCACGCTCAATATCCTCCTCTGACTTCTCTGGAGACATAAACGAGGAGAGAGGTTAACAGTTTCTAATAACCATCATTAATAAATGGTAAACTGATAATCAAAGTTTAATTAATAGTTACTTTTTTTGCTTAACAAATATTTATAAAGTTTTACAAACATCAGTTGCAACTTTACAATAAATATCCACATAATGTTTAAAGACAACATTTTCTCACCCCCAACTCGTCAAATACAGCAGCTTGGTCAGTGGCAATATGCTTTAAAATATGACACTGTAGGTACCGCTCTAGCTTCAGTTTTACAAGTGCAGGGCTCTACAGCCAAGTAAGCAACAATAAATATGCAACGTCAAAATATAGGCACAAAAAATATTTGTGTAGGTTTTGGAAAAAATCATGCTTCTTCTGCTACTTACATAAATTCATATATGTAACGTACAAAAGTTATTTGAGTAAATACATAGAGTATCATAATCATCTGTCACAACTTTATAATAACCATCCAAATAATGTTTATAGATGGTTTACAAACTAATTAACCATTAACACAATGTTATAAATATCTGGTCCAGCTCTCTACATAATAAAGTCTTATAGGATTACAAATCATTTGGTAATCATTAACAAATACTGAATATAATATATAAAATGTTATTATGTGTGCAGCAATAAACTGTTAGTTTAGTGATTTAATCAGAATGTAATTGTGATTGTCTCTCAGCTATAATAAGTATATAATTTATAAATTAATATTGGTTATATTACACAAACTACTGAATGAAAATAACATAAATGATGGCTAACTAAAGTTTAATTAAAGCTGCTATGGGGAACTTAAATATTTTGTTGATTTTGGAGGGCCCTATGGCCAAAAGTGGCAGTGTTTCCACTGCCACAAAGTGTACAAAATATAAAAATAAAATAATCCAAAACAAAATAATCCAAAATTAAATTTCCTCCTGCTTCCTATTAACTGCTAATGTTATACTCACTGGAACTTTGCCTGGGAAAATGTAAACACAGGCTCATTTCATCTGATATCTCCGACCTGGTGGCACACATCAAGAATAACTACACAGAAGACACTGATTTTCTTGCTCATGGTCTTGTTTGCTTATTTAAGTCTTAAAGAGGCATCACTATTAAATTGAGACTGTTTCATAACCAGTTAAAAACTCCCTGCAGTAGGTTCAACTATTAATTTATGATTTATTAATGATGGTTATTATGAAGTGTTACAGAGAGGTTTCATCACGACACCCTGACAAACACTAAAAATAGAAACACACAGCAGCCACTCTGCAGGTCCTTCAGCATGTGGTAGCTGTAACAAAGAGCCTGAGACTCACCGTGTTTGTTAATGATTTTCTTGATTTGTTCATCAAGGTACTCCCGCCGTTTGATCAGGGCCTCTGACCAGCGCTCTCGAACACAGTTAAGATCTTCCTCCTGGAACCAGACAGAGACCAGAATCAGTGCCAGCTGGCTCAGTGAGGCAGAGAGTCTGCTGCAGGGCACGGTGAGGTGTTAACATTGCAAGGTGAGGGCTGATCTGTCTGAGGGAGAACCATAACTGCTCCTTAATACACCCACGTCGAATAAATTAGCCAAGCCAAGTGAAAAGCTAATCCTGATTTAAGTTCCCAAACCCCAGGTGTTAAAAATCAAAGCCTTCAGGCCTGCAATTTTACTGATTTGTGGTCAAATTCTCCAAACACAGGCACACACATAAAAACTCCCTTTAGCCCATTTGCAACTTCCACACGTGCATTCACACATTCACACTGGCATGCACACACCAACATGTCCTCACATGCAGCCACAGCCGCCACCCAAAGTCCTACCTGGATGCACAGCAGACCACTCTGCGAGGGAACCACAGAGAACAGATTCCTCTTTGCAACGTCCACATTAACCAACAGACCTCAAAGCCAACCATAGAACACCTCTGACGTCAGCACACTTTCACCATGCAAAGTACTGTAATCATGCAGCCATGCAGTGCCCGTGTGATTAAGTGTGGCTTATTATTCCTGCAGCTCTTCAGTAGTGACAAGCAAACAGTAGCATTAGTGTGTGAACCTGAGAGGAAAGGCAAGAGAGAGCGGAACGAGATCCCTGGCAGACAGACTGCAGGCTGGCTGGGAGCTCAGCCATGGGTGGGACTGGATTTTGCAAAGACGGCTGCCAAAGAACGGTTGGTGAGATTGATAATTACAGCATCAGAAATCATCCGTATGTGCAGCTGATGTTTAATAAAGCGTTCATTTAGCTCTCTGCCTCCTGCCTCACATGCCCTCAGCAACAGGCCTAGTGGCAAACAAACGATCAGCTGTGTTTCCTTCATGCTGCAGAGTGAACTACAGGGGGAGCAGCAGCAGGAGGAGTCTGAGAGGGTACCTGATAACTATCCACATCGTCCTCCACCTCTCTCTGGCAGGAGAGAACACACTCAGTCAAACGTGAGGAACCAGAAAAGGCCCTGACATGACAGCTCATTGCTCATTTACTGCTCGAGTAGCTTTCTATGAATCTCAATGATACAAAAGAACAATTTACCTCCATGTTTATATGGTTTTGGGAAACAGAGCCCTTTAAAATCAATGACCAGCCCCAGAATTTACTAATTTAATTATTCTGGATGTGGAAATAAGTTAAGAAATAGGATACTGTGACTACTTAGAGTTTGTCAAATCGTTGCTTCTTTTCTACATCAGGGCATATCAGTGCATGTTAACAAAACAAACAGGGCACTAATGAGTTTGTACATTCATTCGTCTTCTCTAGACTCACTGCCAGCTATCCAGCTGAACCAGTTATGGCACGAAACCAGAGATGGACTAAACATACTTTTGCTGAATCAGTATAATATTGTATATCCCTGGCAGGAAACAACCATACTGTTCCCAAAACACTGCTCTGTTTTAATGCAGAATCACTTACACATCATCAACCTGTTTTTCTTTACACTGTTTTTTCTCAGCAACAGCTTAACCCCCACTGGGAGGCTCTGCTTTTACATGGACCCTGATATTCTACTAATAATCAGAATAACTGTCCAAACAAATTGAAAATGCCTCATGGAACCACCTCAATCAGAAGAGACTGACCTGGTCGGAAGTAATTATCAATCAGGTTCAGAGAGGTGGAGTAACCTTTGATAATCTATTCGATCAGAAAACATTAGCACCTAATAAGCATGTAAATGCTTAATCTGATCTGTCTTAATCTGTTGTAATAAATTTGTATTCTTTCTGTGCACGTTTACCCCATGTAGGAGAAGCATTAGGTCATGTCAACGAGTTTCCGTGAGGCACACAACATAGTGGTAACAAAACAGAAGTGGTCTCTGGCTTTTGGTCGGACATCTTAAAAGATTTAAGGATTATTGAACATCTCAGTGGTCAAAATGCTCAAAACTACAACTTATTCAAACAAATATTTAGAAAAAATGAAGCCAGAATCCATTGAACCATTGACCAAATCAAAAACCGCTGGAAAAGTTTGTTTTAACAGGCGGAAACACTTCTTCTGTTATCTCTCAACTAGATTAGATGCTTCCCAGCAGGCAAAACCAATTTATGCATGTCAAAATCTCTGATTAAATGCCTTGGAGCATCTAAACAAATGTCTTATTGGATGACTTTGTCAATGCCAACATTGGAATCCCTAATCAGAAAAACTGAAGAAATACAGTCCATGTAAAGGCAGCTACCGTCTTTCATACCCCCCTCTACTCCACACGTCACATTAACGTAAAGTCTACATACTTTCATTCATTCATCCAACCTTTATTTTAACTCGGAAATACATTGAGGCCGAGACTTGACTCAATGCATAACATTAATGCACATCTCTTGGCCTGGCACCAACAAAGATTTATTTAATCGAAGATTAGTTGTCATCAGATTTAAAATTAAGCAGGGTTCTGTTGCACAAAACTAATCTCAGTTTTGTAAATCTAAGTTATGTAAAATCAATATGTAGATGCTTACTGTTGGGACCTCGTAAGAAAGAAAAAAAAAACTGGAGTTTTAGGTTTTGGTGCAAAAGAATGAAATTTAATTTTAGAGTAAAAATTAAACTGAGGTTTACGATAGGTTCAAATTTACTCTTCCTTAATTTAAGACAGTTTTAAAGTTTGGTGCAACATAATTTAAAGTTAAACCATGATGTAGTCAGGTTTAAAAATGAATGCTTGTGGGTGCAGCCCAGCCTTGGACTCTAGCTTGCATAAAATATGCTTTAAATTAATACTGTGAACTTTGCACATTTCGTGGCCAATACTGTTCACATTCCTGCATAAAACTGTAATTTTAGTCATATTGTACAAATTGTTTTTATTGCACATATTGTTTTTATTATTTTTTTCTTTTTCATGTTAGTCTTGATTTTTTTAATTTATGTTTCTTTGACTTGCAGTACTGGCTTTCATCTTTATTCATATTTTCTTGCACTTTGTTAACTGTTAAGCACCAATATATGAAGACAAATGCCTTGTGTGTGAAAACCTACTTGGTAATAAATCTGTTTGTGATTCAGAGTTTAAACATGTGTGTTTGAGTTTCACAGACCTGGTAGCTGTCCAGTGGTCTCTGGAGTTTGGTGGAGCGAGCGGACACACAGCCGATAGAGACAGACAGCAGTGCCTCCACCAGCAGAGGCAGAGTGCCTGAGTTTTGGACCGGCTTCACACTAACCTGCAGCCTCCTGGAGTGACCCTGCTCGGACAAATCCCCATAATTCAATGTCAGAACGCTGCTTTCAGCACTGCACTCTCAGAGTGCTACATGTACAAGTTAGTGTAGAATTACACAATTAATTATGATCCCTTTAAGTGAGTGTTTGATGTCAGGCAGCCAGTCTGACCTGAAGGGAAACTTTTGGCTCATAGTTTGTCTCTGACCTGTCGGAGTTGGAACACTCCTCCTGTGCTGATGTCTTTTCCAGGATGCAGCTCCACAGGCGAGTACTCTCCCTGCTCGTTCAGCTCCTGGATGGAAGTCCAAAGCTCGATCCTGCGAGACACCTCATTCCACCTAAACAGCCAAGATTAGTAAGGTGTGAAATGTCAGTGCCTGTGTCTAAAAGTCTGGGTGATACACCTGTGAATGATGTACCTGTCTCGGAGCGTCTGTGTCTTGGCCTCCAGTGCGTCTAACTCCCAGAGTGAACGTCCGTTCCCAGCACAGCGGTGACCCCACACCTCTATGGCTAGCGCCCCATCCGATATAAACTCCAGAAACTCATCCGTCACATGCACAACATAGTCCTGCACAAAACCCAAAGGTTTGCAGTGGAGTTGAAAACAAAAATAGCTTTAAGTTAAAGAATTTAAGATTAGGATTCATGCTTCAAGGTGAGGCAATAAAGGGTAACTATGGTAGTTTTCAAACTGGACCCTCTTGTCCCATGTTTATGTGTCTAAGTGACTAATTGGGATTATTTTTCATTTTTTAAAATCAGTCCAGTATTGTGGGAGAGAGAGGGACTGCAGACTGTCACAGTAAGTCCACTGAACATTCTTGTTTTTGCCACTGACAGGCTTACATTGTTATTCCTAATGTCTGACAACATTATGGAAAGAATCGCCACAGGGACAGAGACGTTTTTGCTCAAGAGTAAGATATGTTTTTTTTAACCAGAAACAGCTGTTTTATTGCTCTCACCAAACTATCCAGACTTCCTTTACAGAAATGGTCATTTTAATATCATCATCATCATTATCTTCATTCAAACTTTACAGAGGCAAGACAAAACTCACCAAAAACATCTTGGCTTGTCTTTCCACTGTTCCAACAATCACCAAGTCTGCTTTGGTTGCAAAATTCTTAATTAACCATGTTAGATATGAAAATAGAGAAGAGGGAGAGGAGCAACAGGGAGAAACTGGGTGTATAGACAATATTTTCACATCTAACGCAGTGCGTTAAGGGTTCGTTTCAACCAAACGACCACACTTGGTGATTGTTGGAGGAGTGGAAAGACGAGCCAAGACGATTTTGGTGAGTTTTAATTTGTTTCTGTTGTGTTTGAATGAAGTGTGTTTTACGATGATAAAATTACTGTTTCTGTAAGTGGAGCCTGGTGAGTTTGGTGAAAGCAATAAAACAGCTGTCTCTGGTTAAACAAAATTATCTTGTTTTCTAAAAAGGGTCTCCAACAAGCCCTTTTAGTGGACTTACTTTCGCTTCTGTTCCAGCACTCTCCCTCAATACTGGACCAATTTCAAAAATCACTTAGACACAAAAACATGGGAAAATAAGGTCCAGGTTGAAAAATCCTGACATTATCCTTTAACAATAAACAGCTCATAAGCTTCACTTACCTTACAGTGATCAAACTGAACAGTAAACTGTGCATCTGGGCTTCGAGGAGAAGGCCTGTCTGGGCTGACCATGGGAGGAGCCACAGTGGGCTCACCGTGCTCCCAGAAGGTATACTGACAGAAGACAAAGTTGGACAGGTTGAGCGGCAGACCTGTAGCCTCCCTGATCCGAACCTGCAGTAAAGAGAAAAGCAGACAGGATTAAGCTGAGTCACTGTGACAGTCATCAGTTTGTCTTTGAACAGTATCTCCCAGTGAAATGCTTGCGCATTTGCAAGCAAAAAATAAACCTTTTACCCTGCAGGTGAGCCTCTTGGCCATGTGGACCATTTCCCCGTTGGTATCCATCACCTCGTAGCAGCTGCTTTCACTGGAGTTCTCTGACGAGTCGTCTCCCCCGGACAGGCGCTCTGGTACAGCTCCACTGACTCTCATCAGCTCAATGTGCAACCTGCCGGCTACCTGTGCAAACAGGACAGAAAAACATCATCTCCTCCATTCAAAAAAAAAAAAGTCTCAAAATGCCTCTACATATGTATGTGCCGCACATATTTAAATGGTTTGTTCATTTTAGGACTTAAATCATCTGTTTTTGTTTTCTTAACACTGGTTCTATTGTGGTTTTAACATTTGAAACATGCAAGACACAACACTCCACATCAGAGGCCATACAAAGTATAATATTTGGAATTATACATTTGTAATAAATAATATGTTTCATATTACAAATTCACGGGAGAGTAACAGTGGCAGAAAAAATTCAAGAATGATACTGGGTACAATAAAAATGAAAGTAAAAAGTGAATAAGTGAAACTAAAAAGAGAGTGGATGTCTATAATCCTTGTCAGTGAACCTACTGGTGAATCTATAGAGGGTCTGTCTGTATTCTTCAGCCTTTTTCTGATCAATTTTAAGTAGTACATTATTTGTTTTCTTAAATTTTAAATATACAGTTTATGCGAATCATCCTTTCATATGGACCCGATGTAATATGAATATTAGAAAGCTGCACCATGAATAATTTAAGTGCATTAAAGTGTGTATATTGGTGTCCTCTTACCTCTCCCTGTTGGCTTATGATGGGGACAGCATACTGCAGTTTGACATCGTGGAAAAGGCACTCCAGAAAAATATTGGCCACTCCTATCAAGTTGTGGTTCTCTTGTGTCTCATAGAATGGGTCACAGTTGTTACTGTGACCCTTGTTACTCTGACAAAAAAGACAGAGGAACACCTCAATAAGCCAATACATTTAAAAAAAAGAAAAAGCAAATCTTTTTTTGTATCTGATCACCGGTTTCTTACCGTCTCCTCTGTGCCTTCCCTCCAGTCCCTGTAGTGGTCTCTCATATCCACCAGTTTGTTTTCCAGCTTCTCAATGGTCCACACCTGCGTCCCCTTCCCTTTTCTCCGCACCTGAATGGCCGGCTCGCTCACTATCGCTCCACGCTGAATAAGAACACATTAACAGATTTAGACACTTCTAAACCAATGACATACCTTCTATATCCTGTAGTAAGGAGATATGGTGATGTGCGTTTGCTCAGGGTTCACAGGTCTGACCTTGCGGTTGGCGCTGAGGTTGGCTGCAGGAATCTGAAGGGTGACCTGATAGTCAGTAAGTTTGTTCATCTCCTCCGCCAAAAAGTTGGCTTCTCGCACCAAGGTGTTGGCTTTCACAACCTGCTCCCTGAGCCGCGAAAGGCTCTGACGAAAAAGCTCATCGCTGACACATAAACACAGGACACATAGATCATTCATTCATGAAGATGAAGACCTGTCATCTGTTATGTACCCTCAATGTAGATTTAAAGCATCCTAATTTAAAGAAACAGCTAGTGTAAACAGCAGATTGAGAGGAAAGGTACTGATAGACTGAACTTCAAATAAACATGAGATGTTTAAAGCCGAGTTCAGAACAAAGATTCATTTTTTAGAACGTCGCAAGAGAAGTTGCAGCAGTGTGAACTGGTCCGTGTCAGCTCAACTGAAATCGGCTGATGGTGTCGCAAGTGACTCAGATTGTCAAGTTGCCAGTAGCTGGTTTTAGAACATAAGGCATGTCAGCTGTTTCCACAGCCAGTAAGCTTATAGCAAAGTCAGCCAGTCAATGGACAGTTGCAGAGTATTGGACAGAAGAACGGCCACGTCTGTATGACACATTTTTTTGTGCTTAGGACTTTTTTCTTTTTGCCCAGGTTTTTTTTATACTATTATTGTATTAAGTTTAAAATTCTGATATTGTGGCACTCCTACTGTCTGCTGTTTTTTGTGCTAAGAACACAACTGCTGTGAAACAAACAAAATATCTGAATCACAGGCTTTCTAACTTCTAGTGCTCCCTCACCTTATTCAGTCTCTTACTTGATTGCCCACAGCTGCACACTCCCTCTCACCCTCTCTCACTCTGCTCAGCCACACTCACATCCACCCAGGCACACACATTTTATGTCCTTTCATGTTTTCACGATTTAATCGATAATAGAAATGCAACTGCAGCTAACTGTGAAGATTCATATTGTAAGATGCTACACTTAAAATGTAGTACAGAGGGTCATTGCAATGGAGATGATACACCGCCTCATAAAATACTACTGGTGCAAACTGGCAGGTTTTCAGAACATTGCAAACCAGGGCATTGCAAGTATTTGCAAGTTTCAACTCATCTCATCACAAATCTTTGGTCTGAACTTGGCACAAGTTTACACAGAAGAGTCGCTGATCTCAGATCTGGCTCTCTCTCGAATATTTTAACAAATCACAGAAGTTTATCAAGAATGACAAAATAAAAAAAAAAAGGAAAAACTCAGTCAGGTTAGAGGACAATGGTTAAAGCCAACTCGCTATCCATTACTGGTTCCAGCACAGTACAAGCTGCCATGCTGTCAATGTTTCAGGAAAGTTTTGGTGTTGTAGTAGTATCGGATATTCTCTTTATTTAATTTAAAGTCTCTT